>BSBK01001514.1:1897500-2062500 GCA_027943335.1 Chamaecyparis obtusa
TTAAAGTCTGGGTTGCCAAATAATCTTTTAATTGTAGGTTACTTTATCAACTCAACTTGGTTGAAGAAATTTCCTTCTAGGTTTTACCATTCATGTCTGATTTAAATGTACAGGTGTCTTCCAACATGGTAGAGACGTCTTCAGACTATATTCTATTTTATCTCCTGAGCATTAAAACTTTTCAGATACTTCTTGATTCCAAAGTTCCTGAAAGGGAAAAACTGCACTAATTTGACTAAGATCATTGTCAGAATATTATCATTATCACATTTTTTGTAAGCTTATGTAAAGAAGTCTTAAGGAACTTAAAATTCAAAGCTTAAGTGGAAATACCTGTGCTTGCATTATTGGTCATAAACCAATTTGAGCTTGTCTGGACAAAATCCTATTCTAATCTAATATGGGCTAGTAATATACTTAGAGGTAAAGTTGATCATTATAATTTTATAAAGTACTTCAAAACCTATGTTAACCATGCATGGAAAAAGGGAAAAAACCACTTTAGCTTAGCATCCTATGTTTGTTCAGATGACTTCATAATTAGCCTTCTAAAAGAAAGGTCTGTAGAAATATACAATCTAATCCCTTATCCATGTTATCTTGGCCTTAATTTAGTGTTTATTAATGAAATAGAAAACCACCACAAGCCTTTCTAATATCCTTTAATATTACTTTAGGATAGTTATGACTAAACTTGATAAATAGTAATGACAGGAGTATATATAAAATTGACATTGTGTTAACAAAGATACAAATGAAAGAAAGAATGTTTCTCTTTTAATCTCACATAAAAAGGCTTAATACCAAGAATAAAAAAGCAACATTAAAGAGAAGATAGCAAGACCCAGAGCTGAACCATCTTTCTCTTTCCAGACATCAGAGCATTTGGATAAACCCTAATCTGAAGTCAATATATAACCCCTATATACTGACTTCAAAATTAACGATTATCTTGGTAGACATATCTATATCTGCCCTATCTCAAACTACTGGAGAAAAAAGAAAAGAAGAGTATAATGCATCTATCTACCCTCTCTCAATCCATCTAAAATAGTTGACTATATAATGTAGAGCTCATCGAATTAGGAAAGGAGCCATCATATAGTCACCAAACATAAGAACACCAAGATAAACCCTAATCTGAAGTCAATATATCGTCATATATACTGACTTCATGATTAGTAACTATCATGGTTGACATATATATCTATCCTATAATTAGCTACTAGAGCATCTAGCTCAGAGGAGAAAAGGCTACCAAAAATCATCCTTAGGTTTAAAGGCTCATAACAAGTCAAATTACCAAGAATAAACTGTCAAACCTAGGTCTAAATAGGGAAGAGAGTGAGGAGAGAAAAGGCAAAAAACCCATAAACTACACTATCCTCGAAGAAACTCCAAGAGAACTAAAAAGCCCAAAGGAGGAGAACACAATCTATGAAGTAGAAAAACTTCCCTTGATAATCATCTACCTGAAGTTAATTTTTATATGTTTCGACTTCAAGATAACCAATTATTGAGGAAATTATATCTGAAGCTAGCCTTCGAGGGAACCATCAAAAAGAAAGGATAACTAATCTAAAGGCTACCTGGGTAACCTGAAGCTCTTATACAGGGTGACAGAGTCCCTGAGAATCCAAAGTAATAAGTAATTTACACTGGTCAAAAATTCCTAAGGCCTACCCTATCTACTACAACTACCAAAAATCTCTAGATAGAACTTGACACTTACAAAAGGCTACAGGTGTGTTCAGATTCCTTAGAATTCTGATTGTTTCAGTTGCTGACTTGTAATAAAGATTCTTTTTAAGAAAATGTGGCCTAACCACAAGTCATGCTACTAATGTCAATGGATAAGAACTGTTAAAATAGAAATCCCCTTGATGGAAAAATCAGAGATACCTAAACTATGCAATAGAAATAAGGAAAACTAAAGGAAAGTAAAAGTTTCCAAATATTTGTTTCATTGAAGGACATATAGTGATTTAAAAAAAGAATTAATCTAAAAAGAAGCTTAGATTGGATGGAAAGGATTAAATTATGCAAATATACAAATACCTATATACCTATCCATATTCAATACTACCTAAATATCCATTACATCCTTCATGTGGAATAATTTCACAGAATACTCCTGGCATAGTTATACTTAAGTATCGGTAGATAGCATATTATTTCTTGTAGATCCAAAATTATTAACATTTGATTGTGTTCTAAAAGAAATAATACATTACAGTTATCTACCCTAAAAGAGACAGGAGGATCCCTTTGGTTTAAGAGACAGGTTAAGCTATGACAAGAAAAGTACACCAGATTATTACATACATCCTTATTCTCTACCTTGTGTCCATTTTCATCAAATAAATTGTTCTTGAAGGTTTATATATAAATCCATGTTTCAATTCTACTACACGCCTGAGTCTAAAATCTTAGTGCTTGATGGTTATATATTAATCCATGTTACATCTTACATTTAGATAGAAATATCTTCCTGAAATTCTATGGTTATATTACCTGATATCAGTATTCAAGTTCATCCTTAATCCTTATTATAGAATAAAAAAAAGGGTAAGAAGTAGTAGAACAACTTGAATCCCAAGGGACAAATACAAAGGATATATATCTTGAAATAAAGCAATGTATTAATAAGGATCCTTGCTTTCCTCTATGGAAGGATGACTTCTTTAGGATTCATTTGAGGAATTTGATGACATCGTCGATGCTTTGTCTTCTTTTACCTGCTTCAACCTAATGTCATCTTCCATAATAAATTTAGTCATCCAGTAACCATCTACGGGGGATCTAACATGGGTAAAATACAAAAGGAAATCTAAGTTCCTTCTTATAGATGGGGTTTCTTCTAAATATCGATCCCAATCTTCCATCTCTAGTATCAAAAATGTGGAAACATAGCTTCGGTTGACAATCCTTTTATTATAATCATTAGGTCTGGGAATGGTTAAATCCATTTGAATACTCTTTATTACTTTGTTTAGATCTACCAAATACTTTTTCTTGAATACTCTTCTGCAAAGATTACCAATAGCTTTCACATCAGGGTCTACTTGTAGAGCTGAGGCTATAAACATAGCTAGGATATCTGAGTTTACCCTATGTCTGATAGTGTTTCCTAAGAATTCCTCACTTAGGATAACTGAAACTACTCAAACTACAATATTGTATTTAATCAATAGCATTTTCTTGATTCTTTTCAGCAAAATTGTCCCTTCAAAGGCTGTTTGTTTATTTGAGCACCTCAATTTTATTGGCGTCGCCATTTGTTAGAGGAGATGTTATCATAAAATGGGGAAGCCCCATCTCTATATACCAAGGTTCTTGGCTATGTTTTTCAAAGGTGAAGATGAAACGTTGGTGGCCTAGTGTCACAAAACCCTTCTTTACTTCTTTATTAATTTCCTAAGTATGATTATTCTTAAAAACTAGTCTCCTGCCTCGGTATAAATTTTAATATTTGCCTGAAAGGATAGTCCAAATTTTAGAATTTTAATCAATTTTAACTGACCCTAAAAAATCCTAAAATGATCATCTATAAATATTTGAAATATGTTTTTTATAATGAATATTTTAATCTTTAAACGATAAGTGCCAATTAATAAAAATTTTAGAAACACATTTATAGATCTTGAAAAAATATTTATAATCCTATTGTTCCCTATCTATCCCATACCCGAAATTTAAAGAAGCCCAACTATTCAACCAAATACTTGATACATGAAAAATAGAAGGCTGGGAGATCATATTCAGCTCGTAAATAACATAAATAAATACTAGATTCCTAGAATAAAAATAAAAATGTAGGGAACGATATGCAGGAATATATTAATTACTATGCTAGATTTATATTAAAGATCTAAAAAATAAAACATAAAGTATCCATTCTAGATATTATCTTTCTTACTTTAAACCAGTATTGTAACCGAATACCATAATTACATGCTTAAAAGGACTTATGTTCAAAAGTACAAAAGGAAATACTAACAACTATATTCTTATGACTAACTTATCCTACTAGTCTTTACAGATGATATTACAACACCAGTCAGCATCCTTCTTGTGTACGATGATAATTTCTTCCTGCTTTTGTTTGTATTCCCTTGAGGATCTTTTCACTAGTGGAGCTATGACCCTAATATTTCTTGGTGATTCCATGTCCATATCTAGTGGGACCTCAAATCCTTCCACCCACCAATAATCAAGGACTTCATTGAGGTCTACTTCCTCCTTAAGCACCATGGCAATGAGTAAGTCTAGATTTTTCCTCATTGAGGGCCAAACTTCATCAAACTTAGCTTCTTCCTTGAGAAGAAGAATTGGAAGCCTCTGGAGGCTGGGGATGGAAGTAAGTGCCTCCAAATCCATCTTCATATATAATTTTGAGAAGGGAATGGTGAGATTTTTGTCAATGTCATGCACTGGTTTCTCCATGCCTAGTAAGAATTCTTCCTCAAAGATTTCTCTTGTCGCCCTGATGAATCTTTCTTTAGCAGTTCCATTGAAGGTCACTAAAGCTACGAAAATCCCAATCACCTGTCCATTTACCCAAGCTATAAAATCATTGTTGAAATGTTCCTTTCTAAGCCCTTTAATCAAAGCCCTATGAATTGTGTCTAATAAAGGCTTCAAGATAATGTTCCATCTCTCTAGCTTTACAACTCCTCGAAATGCCATTTTCTAGTTCTCCTTTGTGTGGAAGGTGATTATCCTAGACTCCATTGTTTCTCAAAGACTCATAGCAGAGCAATCCTAATTTTGACAAGTAGTTGGATAAATAACACTTCATTTTCCTTCTTAAAGCTAAACAAAGTTGATAAACGCTCTTGCTAAGATCAGCTTAATTATGATGTGAAGTCTGGAAGCATGTGAATTTATGAACCATTACAGATCATCATTAATGCGTACTAATCCTCATAGAGACAATTGTTGCACAAATTGATCTTATTTAGGTGATAGTGCTTGGTTCTACGAGCTCAGAAAGGTGACGATATCCTCATTATTATAATTGATACATGGGAGTCTCTTTATGAGATGACGGTGTGAGGTTGAGTACCTTTTCCCGTGGGTGAATTCTCTTACTTACATGAAATGAAATGATTTTTTTTATAAAATTCAGGCCCGCGGAAATTTAGTACTAAAGGGATAATTGTGTGCTAAAAGGGATATGTTACTACTAGAGGGTAAAATGTTTAATTTTTTAAAAGGTTTGGCCCCTGTTTGATGAATACTAATTACATTTTCTTAAAGAAAAACTATGTTTTCTAGATTAGGAATGGATTCTAGTCTAAGGATATAAGTTTTAGTTATGACATAGTGATCCCATTTGCTCCTAAATTAGCTAATTCATTCGCTCTCTTGTTCCCTTCCTGATATATATGATTAAATGATACTTCTAAAAAGGTTCCACATAGATTCACTACTTGAGATAGCAGGGAGTTCAATTTCCAATTTAGAGTCTCACCTTTTCTTAGTGCATTGATGATAATTTCTGAATCACCCTCTATTTCTGATTGCTTTTATCCTAGGGAGACACATTTTTGTAGGCCTTTGACTAGAGCATACAATTCTGCCCAATTATTAGTTTCAATTCCAATAGGAGTAGTAATTGCTGCTAATTCTTTTCCATCTTGATCATATCTCTCGCATCCAATGCCTGCCTTCCTTGGATTGCCCCTGGAAGCCTTGTCGAAGTTAAGATTGTACCAGCCATCCTTTGGAGGTTTCCAAGTGCATTCATCTCTCTTTGATGACTTGTTTTGTGAGCTCGATCCTATAAAAGGAGGGAGGGCTAGACCCACCCATTTTCCCCTCATTTTTTTATCCCAATGACTCATTTTAAGATTAGTTTTGAGGTTTTTAGCCATCCTATTATTCATATTTTCTATGATTGCAGCTTCTATTTTATTGCATAGCTATTTCCATTCCAATTTTTCATTTTTGAAAATTCTTCTATTATGTTCCTTCCAAATTTCCCATATTAGAGTAGATGGTTAGATAGTCCAAAGGTTGGCATATATACTCTTTTGTGTGATGATTGGCCAGGCTTGCATAATTGCCCTAAGGGAAAGAGGAAAGGCTGAAGACCAACCCAAGTTTCCTCTCAACCAATCCCAACATTTAATTGTAAAAGGACAATTAACAAAAAAATGGTCAATATCCTCTTTTCTCTTTTCACATAGAGGACATCGGATGGGACCCAGGAAACCTAGTTTCTTAAATCTATCTATAGTTAAGAGTTTGTAGTTCAATGCTAGCCATAAGAAGAATCTAGCTTTCGGGGACCATTCCTTGCCCCAACAAAGGTGGATAGGTAAAGTAGTTTTGGGTCTCTTGTGGTTTTGGATAATGAGCTTATACCTATCCTTAGTATTGTATTCTCCAGATTTTGAACCATCCCAAACAAGTGTATCTTTCAATTTGTTTAAAGAAATCTTTCTATTTTTTAGAATATTCATGATTGTTGCTTCCTCCAAAGATGATATCCCAAGATTCTTTAGGCATTTCCGAACACAACTATCCCCATTGAAAGTTGTATAGTCTTTGAGAAAGATGCCATTCTTCTCCTTTAATAGCTTGATAAGAGAAGGGTTATTCAACTTCTTGGGTATGATTTCATAACCTCCCCAAGAATCATCCCAAAAAAAATTTCTTCCCCTGACCCTAGACACCATGTTAATTTTTCCATAATAATATGTCTATATTTCATCATAAAATCCCAAATTCTTGATCCTTTAGGAGGATTAGATTCTCTAAAAATGTTAATGGGGGAGTGGTCTTTCAAGTATTTGTGAATAATAATCTTAGCCCATTTAGCTTTAGGATCTCTGAAGAGTCTCCATAATAGTTTAGCTCCCAAGGTTTTGCCTTGGTCCCCTAAGTTTGTAAGACCCACTCCACCTTCCTCTTTTGGTTTGCAGATGTTATCCCAAGAGATTAAGAGAATTTTCTTATTTTCATTGCTTCCCTGCCAAAAAAATGTTCTAAGGTGCTTTGTAATTTCTGATTTTTTATTAGAAGGAAGGTTCATAACAGATAGATGATAAGTAGGCACAACCGCAAAAACTAACCTTACCATGGTGGCTCTACCAGCAGAGGACAACCATCTCCCTTTCCATGAGCTCATTTTTTTTTTAATCTTATCAATGATGGGATCCCATATGTTTGTATCTCTATTGTCTTTGACTAAGGGAAGACCTAGATATTTTCATGGAAGTTTACCTTGATTAAAATTAAGGATCTTACATATATCTCTTTCAGTTGATGAGTCTGTATTAAAGAAAAAAATGTCTGATTTGTCTGAATTAATTTCTTGTCCTAAAGAAAAAGAATAAGTATTTAGAACATTCTTAAAGGCCTCTACCTCCCTTCTATTACTAGCTCCATATAGAAGAGTATCATCAACAAAATGCTAGTGGGTGGTTGGGTCCATGTCACTAGTAATGGAAATTCCTTCAATTGCTCCACATTCCTTTACTTTTGAAATTTCCCTACCTAGAGCTTCTACCATGATTATGAATAGAAATGGGGAGATGGGGTCCCCTTGTCTAAGGCCTCTAGAAATGCCAAAAAAACCTTCTGGGATGCCATTCACTAAAACCGAGATTATAGGGGTGGAAATACATTAGAAAATAAGGTTTATCCAACTTTTAGCAAAACCAAAGGCTTCCATGCATTTACATAGAAATCTCCAATCTACTTTGTCATATGCATTTTTTATGTCTAGTTTAATAAGCATACTTGGATTCTTATTTTTGAGGATGGAATGGATTTCTTCTTGAGCTATGATTACCCCATCAAAGATTGATCTCCTAGGGACAAAACCTGTTTGTTCTTCACTAATGATAAAAGGGAGAATTTTTTAGAGTCTAAGGGCTAAAGTTTTGGTAAGAAATTTATATAAGGTATTACATAGAGCTATTGGTCTAAAATCATTAAGGCTTGAAGGTTTTTTTTTTTAGGGATAAGAGCAAAAAAGGTATTATTTACTTCTTTAAGTATTTTGCCTAAGTTCTTGACCCCTTCTAGAGAATCTGTAACCTCTTCTCCAATAAAGTGCCAGCATTTTTGGAAGAAAATTGCCAAGAATCCATTTGGTCCTAGAGACTTATTAGGGTTTATTTTCATTAAACCATGATGGATTTCCTCTAGAGTAAATTTACCATTTAAGATTTGGTTTTGTTGTTTGGATATGACCTTGGGGATATTTTTAAGAAGTTTGGTTTGAGATCCTAGATTCGACGATTCTCTGTTGTATAGAATATTTTCAAAGTAGTTTACTGATTCTTCCATGATACCTTTGGGATCCTCTATGGTATCACCTTTTTCATTAATAATATAAAAAATCCTATTTGTGTTTCTTCTTTGTTTGGTGCTATTGTGAAAGAATTTAGTATTTCTATTGCCTGCTTCTAACCAGGTTTCCCTTGATTTTTGTTTCCAGAAAATTTCTTCTCTTGCTAGTACCTCTTCGTATTCCTTGAGTAAATTCTTCTCTCTATGATATAATTCATCATCCATTCTAGCCTTGATAACCTGAGAATTTAATTTTTCCAATTTTGATTCTAGTTCTAGTTTTTTTTCAAAGATGTTGCTAAACTTAGAGGCATTCCATTCTAACAATTTCCTTTTAATCCGCTTTAGTTTGTTTACTAATTTAAACATTTTGGAGCCTGATATCTTAGGCTCTGATCACCAAGATTCAATTAAAGTTAGGATGTTTATTGTTCAAATTTGAAGGCACACTTCTTAGGCTTAGACGGTGATAGGATGTTGAGAAGTATCGAATAGTGATCCAAACCAGATAATGAAAGGAAGTTAGCCATGAGTGATAGATCATAATTAATCAAGCTTCCTTTAAGAAAGAATCTATATAATTTCTTTGCTATGTTGAAAAAACCTAGTCTTCTGTTGTTCCAAGTGAAATAATTGTCCTTTGTTGGGATTTCAAGGAGGGAGTTCTTATCCCTCTAGTGTGTAAAGTCCTTAGAAGCTATTGGCAAGGAATTTACTCCTCCTTTCTTCTCATAAATTTTTGTTATCACATTGAAATCTCCCCCTGGAAAATAGATCTTTTCCTTTGACTATTCAAGATACAATTCAATTTCTTTCCAAACTAAAAGTTTTTCCTTATTTTGAATGGGTCCATATACATTAATCAATATGAAGGTCAAATTAAGTCTAAAGTTTTTAACTATACCACTCATCCAAAATTATCTTTTCTCTGTAATGTTAAATGTTGTATTCCTGGGGTCCCAAATGATGGCCAAGCCACCTGATGCACCCTTTGCCGGTGAACCTTCCATTTTCCTCAACCCTAATTTCTTTTTGAAATTTTCTGATTCTATGGGGTCTAGCTTATACTCTTGTATTAACATAATCTCTAGATCATGAATTTTGATGCAACACTTGATCAAACATTGCTTGCTAGGAGCATTCATGCCCATAACATTCCATGAAAGGACATTCATGGCTCCTTGGGAAAGTTCTTCCCCTTCCCTGCATTCATAATAGATGTGATTTTGATCTTTCCTAAAGCTTCCACTGTCACGCTTCTTAATTCAGAATTGGGCTTTCTCCCCCTTTTCTTTCATTTTTTTGCACAATCCTGGGTCTTCATACTTTCCTTGAGTTGAGAAATTCCTAGAGATTCTTTCTCTTTTGATTCTATTTCTTCTAAAAAGTGTTCCATTAACCCCTCAGTAACTATTTCCCCTAAATAATTTGCTATTAAATTAAGTTCTTCCCTTATTTTTTCTTCGTTAGCCTCAGGGATTGTTTCATTTATTGATAGCTTTATATTATTGGGCTTATTAGAAAGCACTGATGAATATATATTAGACTCATCTAAGCCCAAACAATTGCTAGGAGAATGATGATTTGTGTGGTCATCTCTAAGTAACTTTTCCTCGGTCTCATAATTTCAAAAATTCCTATCCACTAATAACTTTGGTATACTCTCAGATACTTCCTTTTGAATTCCCTCTCCTTCCCTCCTACTGTTGGACAGTGATTCAACATCCTATGAAAGCTTAGAGTCCAGTTTGGAGGGAAAGATAAGGGATTCGTTCTCCTCTTTCCCTTGTAAATTCATTTTAGAATAATGATTATTAATCCTACACCTACTATGAGTGTCAAGGGAGGGAGGAGTAGACAATGGTGTTGCTCTTGTTTTCCTAATAATTTTTGAAAGTGTGACAGAAGTATCAATTTTCATAATTTCCTTACTGAGAATATTCTTTTGTCTATTAGATTCATCAATATCAGTAGTTTCATCATCTGAAAGAAGTGAAAAAATCAATGTTATCCCTGCTCAATGATGAGTTTTTATAATTTTCTAGGTTAGCTGGATTCCTTGGTGTTCCTAATACCTAAGTTAAAAGGGTTTCCTCTGTAAGAGTTTTAATGAGCTAGTTAGGGTTAGACCAACTAATGTTTTTAGGGGACTTGGAAGAAATATGTTCAGGTAATGAAGTGGTGATCTCTTTGTTAGGAATAAGGTGTCTCAACCTTGGATAATTCCTATTCTTATTATTTGTTTTGTAAATGTATTTTTTGCAAATAATGTAATTAAGTGTGAGTGTACATGTCTAGTTGGCATGTTGATGTGTCACTCCACTTGATGTGTCAACATCTTGTGCGTAAGGAGATCATGACTAATATGGTCATGATGGATTCCTATGACACGTAAGAACTATTTAAGGAATGTGCTATGACAGGTGTAAGAGCATCTTATGACTTGGGCCTATTTGGGCACCCAAGAAGACGTGGTTGGTGTGTGTAAGAGTATATGCCAAAAATAGGTTGGTATGATAGATTCTGTTACACTTCTCTTATGACCATTATTTTTGGTGGATTCTATGACAAGCTGTCATAGTCTATTCTAGGGATGGATGCCTATTCTTGGGATTGCATGTAACAACTATGTACATGTGGCTTTTTGCATGGGTCTTGGTGGTTGTGCCTATTTTTGGGTCCAGAGGAGTCTATATATATGATGTTGCTCCTATGGGAGAGATATAACAAAAATTTAAGTCTTGTTGGCTTTGTCTCTCATTTCCTGAAAGAACTTGCATTGCAAGTGTATTGTAATCTTTGTGTTGAAGATAATACATTGTGCAAGTTTTGGAGTGCTAGGGTTTTTTACCGAAAGGTTTTCCCCAGGGTATATCATTGTGTCATTCTATATTTTTCTGTATGCATTATATGTGGTTGCAATATCTTTGTTAAAGTAGTTAATGAATCTGAAATTGTAAGGATTTATAAGAATTTGCACAATACTCTCCTATGGAGATTAGCGTAGGAAGCTATTTCCGCACCTGAGTTTCCTTACAAGTGGTATCAGAGCTTGATCAACTTTTGATCCTAGTTGTTGGGTAGGGTTTTTTGAGCTAATCTCAAGCTAAGTGGGAGTTTTTTGCAGAGCATTCTGAATCTTATTTGTAGATTGAGATGGAAAGTTCATCATATGGAAGAATGGAGGTGGAGAAATTTAATGGCACTAATTTTGAGTTGTGGAAACTCAAGATGGAAGACATGTTGGAAGATCGTGACCTATGGGAAGTGACTTCAAGTGCTACAAGACTAGAAACTATAGCTCAAGTAGATTGGGATATCAAAGACCGTAAAGCTAAGGGTCTCATAAGACTCTGTTTAACCGATGCAGTTCTTCTGAATGTTCTAGATGAGAAAACTGCAAATAGTTTGTGGGAAAGACTTGCGGCCGTGTATCAGGCCAAATCTCTGGTGAACAAGTTGTTCCTAAGGAAGAAGTTGTACTCTTTGTGAATGGAGGAAGGTGGATCCTTAACGGATCATTTAAATGCATTTAATCTGCTGGCTGCACAATTGACATCAGCTGGTGTCAAGTTAGAGGAGGAGGATCATTGCTACACACTTTTGTGTTCTTTACCAGATTCATGGGACCATCTTGTGATGGCTCTCGAAAGCACTTTAGTCACCTTCAAAATGGATGATGTGGTGTCTTCACTGCTATCAGAGGAGATGTGGAGAAAGGCTTCTGTTTCAGAAAAAGAAGCCCTTACTGTTCATGGGAGATCCACTGAAAGAGGGAAGAAAAATGACAATAAGTCTGACAATAAGGGTAGATCCAAATCCCGTGGGAAGTCAAAGACTTCCAATAAGTCCAAGGAAAAATGTTGGAACTGTGATAAATCTGGGCACTTTCGTAAAGACTGTAAAGAGCCAAAGAAGAAGAAGAAAGGTTCAGATTCAGCTTCAAAAAGATCTCAAGAGATGGCGATGCATTCATCGCAGCTTTGGTAGCCCATGCATCTGATGATGTGTGGTTGGTTGACTCAGGTGCATCTTTTCACATGACCTCTCATCGAAACTGGTTCTCAAAATATGAAGAGTTTGATGGTGGAAAGGTGTACCTTGGTGATGATTCTCACCTAAAGATAGTTGGACGCGGAAGGGTCACTATCAAATTTCTTGATGGATGAGTAAAGGGAATCAACGGAGTTATGCACATTCTGGGTTTGGCATGAAACCTATTATTTATAAGTATGCTGAATGATGTAGGTGTGCAAGTTGTTTTTTCGAAAGAAGGATGCAAGATGATGAGAGGATCAATAGTGCTTGCAAGGGGTACTAGGAGAGGTACATTATTTCAGCTAGATGCATGTATTCCTCTATGTAATAGGTCTTCATCCTCACCATCTAAACAAGTAGTGAAGAAGTTTGTGGCTATTGGTTTTGATGGTAGTGCAAATACTTTGGAAGGTAAGCTTCCTGTAGAAAAGACAATGCTGTGGCATATGAGATTTGGCCACATTGGTGAAAAGGGCCTCAGAACACTAAAAATAAAAATCTCGTTGAGGGGTTAAATGATTGCAATCTTGAGTTTGACTTCTATGAACACTGTGTCTATGGTAAACAAAATCGTGTTTAGTTTTACTCTAGTTCTCACAAATCTTCTGATGTTATGGATCTTATTCATTCTGATGTATTTGGTCTTGTAAAAGTTCCTTCAATCTCCAAGTCTATATTTTTTGTATCTTTCATAGATGATTACAGTAGAAGGACGTGGATTTATTTCCTTAAAAGTAAGACACAAGTCTTTAGTCGGTTCAAGGAATTTAAAGCTCTTTTAGAGAATCAAACTAGTAAGAAGATTAAGTGTGTGAGAACTGACAATGGTGGTGAGTTTTGCTCAGCAGAGTTTGAACAATTCTGTAAAGAACAAGGTATTGAGAGGCATAAGACAACTCCTTATACCCCACAGCAAAATGGAGTTGCAGAAAGAATGAACAGGACACTGATGGAGAAGGCTAGGAGTATGCTTAGTGGAGCTGGTTTAGAACAAAGGTTTTGGGCCGAAGCTGTGGCCACTGCTTGCTATCTGGTTAATAGATCTCCTACATCAGCCCTTGTTGCTGAGACACCCATGGAGGTGTGGTCTGGTAAGAAGCCTTCAATTAGACATCATCATGTTTTTGGTTGTGAAGCTTATGCACATGTTCCAAAGGAGAAAAGATCTAAGTTGGAAAACAAAGCTGTTAAATGTATTTTCATCAGATATAGTGCTGGTGTGAAAGGATACAAGCTTTGGGATCCTATGACTAGTAAGGTGTTGTATAGTAAAAATGTTATTTTTAGAGAGCTAACATCTTCTCCTATTGTGCTACAACCAAATGAAAAAGAAAAGGAAAAAGATGTTGTTCAGTTGCCTCCTACACTTGAGAAGACTGAACAGAGAGACCATGTTGGGCCTAATGATGAGGAGAGCTCTAGTAGCTCTGATAGTTCAGAAGAAGAGGAATAACAACCTCAATCGCAGCCCTTGAGGAGATCCACGAGAGAAAGAAAGCAACCAGAAAGGTTTGGTTATTCTATGTTAGATTCCAGTTGTGCCTTTGCTTTGATTACTAACACTGATGAGCCTAGATCTGTGAAAGAGGCTTTGGGCATGGAAGATGCAAGTTCCTGGATTGAGGCTATGGATGATGAGATGGCTTCATTGGAGAAAAACAAAACTTGGGACCTTGTACCTTTGCCTAAAGGGAGAAAATCTGTTGGCTGTAAATGGGTGTTCAAGAAGAAATTCTGTGCAGATGGCAGTGTTGAAAGGTAGAAAGCTAGATTGGTTGCAAAGGGGTATTCACAGGTAGAGGGAATAAATTATGGTGAAATATTCTCTCCTGTTGCAAAGTTGACATCCATTAGATTTCTGTTATCTCTTGCTACATCATATGATTTAGAGATAGAATAGATGGATGTGAAGACAACTTTCCTTCATGGTGATTTGGAGGAAGAGATTTATATGTCACAGCCTGAGCACTACATTGTTAAAGGTAAAGAATCCTTAGTTTGTAGATTAAAGAAATCTCTATATGGTTTGAAGCAATCTCCTAGGATGTGGTACCTTAAGTTTGATGCCTTTGTGTTGTCAATTGGATTTGTAAGATCAAAATCAGATCATTATGTTTATTTCAGAGTTGAAAATGATTGCCTTCTTATTGTTGCATTATATGTTGATGATATGTTGCTATTTGGGAAGGGTAAGGGTATGATTTCTGATTTTAAATCTCAGTTGTCAGCACAGTTTGAGATGAAAGATCTTGGGGTAGCTAGGTACATCTTGGGTATGGAAATCAGTAGAGACAGGTCAAACAAAAAACTTTGGTTGAGTCAGAGTAAGTATGTGAAGTCTTTGTTGGACAGGTTCAACATGGCAGATTGTAGACCACTATGTGTTCCTATTTCTGTGGGAACAAAGTTATCTATAGATGATTATCCAAAATCTCCTAGTGAGGTGGAGGACATGAGTAGAGTACCTTATGCTAGTGTAGTTGGCAGTCTTATGTACGTTATGGTCTGTACTAGACTAGACATTGCCCAAGCAGTGGGAGTCCTGAGTCGGTTTATGGCTAATCCTGGATGGGTACATTGGGATGCAGTTAAGCGAGTATTCAGATATTTGAGGGGTACATCAGATTACTCCATATGTTATCATGGTAACTCTTCTAGATCTCCACATTTAGTTTGTATTTGTGGGTTTACGAATTCAGATTGGGTAGGTGATATTGACAGTAGGAGATCCACCAGTGCTTATGTGTTCACTATATTTGGTGGTGCCATTAGTTGGATGAGTAAGCGACAACCTGTGGTTGCTTTGTCCACTACAGAAGCTGAGTACATGGCTGCTACTCATGCTTGTAAAGAAGCCATTTGGCTTAGAAGATTGTGTTCTGATGTTGGTGTTGATGCAAAACAAATTACTATTTAGTGTGACAATCAGAGCGCTATTTTCCTTGCAAAGAATCCAACTTTCCATGCCAGAACGAAGCACATTGATGTGCAGTTTCACTTTATGAGAGATATGGTGGAAGATGGAAAGGTAAATTTGGAGAAGGTAGATACTGTGAAGAATGTTGCAGATGCATTAACGAAACTAGCGGGCACTGAGAAGTTCAGATGATGTTTGGAGTCTATGGGCCTTTTGGCCTATAGCAGTTAAAGTTCCTGTTATGTTCTTGTTGCTCTTACAAGGTGTTCGACAAGTGGGAGAATTTTAGGAATAAGGTGTCTCAACCTTGGATAATTCCTATTCTTATTATTTGTTTTGTAAATGTATTTTTTGCAAATAATGTAATTAAGTGTGAGTGTACATGTCTAGTTGGCATGTTGATGTGTCACTCCACTTGATGTGTCAGCATCTTGTGCGTAAGGAGATCATGATTGAAACGGTCATGACGGATTCCTATGATGCATAAGAACTATTTAAGGAATGTACTATGACAGGTGTAAGAGCATCTTATGACTTGGGCCTATTTGGGCACCCAAGAAGAAGTGGTTGGTGTGTGTAAGAGAATATGCCAAAAATAGGTTAGTATGACAGATTCTCTTACACTTCTCTTGTGACCGTTATTTTTGGCAGATTCTATGACAAGCTGTCATAGTCTATTCTAGGGATGGATGCCTATTCTTGGGATTGCATGTAACAACTGTGTACATGTGGCTTTGTGCATGGGTCTTGGTGGTTGTGCCTATTTTTGGGTCCAGAGGAGTCTATATATATGATGTTGCTCCTATGGGAGAGATATAACAAAAATTTAAGTCTTGTTGGCTTTGTCTCTCATTTCCTGAAAGAACTTGCATTGCAAGTGTATTGTAATCTTTGTGTTGAAGATAATACATTGTGCAGGTTTTGGAGTGCTGGGGTTTTTTACCGAAAGGTTTTCCCCAGGGTATATCATTGTGTCATTCTCTATTTTTCTGTATGCATTATATGTGGTTGCAATATCTTTGTTAAAGTAGTTAACAAATCTGAAATTGTAATGATTTATAAGAATTTACACAATACTCTCCTATAGAGATTAGCGTAGGAAGCTATTTTCGCACCTGAGTTTCCTTACACTCTTCAATGGAGGTCTTTGGGGATGAACCCAGTGATTTGTAATTAAATTTCTTAGTCCTAGTTCATTTATCTTGCTCAGGGGAGTGGTTAAGAAAATAGAAACCCCCTTCTTTCTCATTAAAGTATAGCTCTGGGATGGGTTCAATAGACTTTAGAAATTTGGGGAAAGGACAAATTTTTTCTTCCTCTAAAGATGGTGATAATTTATTAAAACTATTTTCTGTATTATTCTTATTGTGGTCCTTGGTTAGAGAATCATGATCCTAGTTTTCCATGTTTCCCCTCTTTGTTTTGACTAAACCATAATCCTCTTTTTCTATTGTGATGTTAATACTAGCAGGGTTGGTAAGAGTAGATGATCGGGGGTAGGGATAATTTGAAACCCTTAGAGTGGAGTCGTCTTCCTCTAGATCCTCTTCATACAATTTAGGGTGAATTATAATCGACCCTGACTCATGGAAAATTTCCAAAGGAAGGTTGATTACTGTGTTAATTTTCATTTTAACAATGATGATTCTCTCCACATGTAACATGTCATTATTAACAACCCCTACAAATTGCCCTAGGAAATTACCTATTTCCCTAAGGGAGTCAATGTCTGAGAATTCAAATGGAAGATTGTTTAGTAAAATTGCTCTATTGATAAGAAAATTTTCTAATTTTAATGGGTCAAACATAGGCATCCAGTCAAAGGAAGAAAATCCTTTGTTCCTAAATTCTGGTAATCCTTCAGACATGAGTTTTGTCTTAAAAGTCTTACTACAAAAATCAATGTATATGAATTTCTCTTGGAGTATAGTGGTATGTACCTTGTTACCAAGCTAAGATTTGATCCAAGCTGCTATAGTTTCTGCAAAAGCCCCTATACCATTCCATCTATAATAAAAGCCAAATTTCACACATATTTTCTATATGCTACTTACCATTCTATTCTTAATGGATAAAATTTTCCGATTAGGGTTAGAAAGTTTTCTCAAATCCTTAATACACACTGAGTTTTGATTACTGTAATCTTTTATATTCAACTCCTTTGTTCTTTTATGCGGTGGGGAGTAAACCTTACCTGGAGAGCGATGAAGGTGAAGCTTACTAGAAACCATTTGTTTGATATCAGAAGGTGCTCCAAAATTTTGATGATTACCAAGCTTAGTATCTGGCTTTTTCAAAGGGCTTTGAAACCTTCGATGAGGAGGTCAGTAAACATTCCGTGCAGAAGCCCTAGGCTGGGGCCTTGGGAAAAAGGATGACAATGACGAGAATTTGTTGGATATGCAAAGGGAGAAGGGGACTCCAGGAACTTTAAAGGCATTTCTTTTTTGATTTGAAACAATTTTCCATCCTGAGAGACCATCATCATGTCCAGAGATTGTAGAATAAGCAGTCTTCCATCTTCTGGTAGAGAAACCTACATATTTTGTTCTCGAAAAAACAAATAGTTGTTGATCGAGTGAATGCACAGAGAGGATATTGGGTCACGTGCAAAGAGAAGAGTAGAGCATTTTGTGTATTTTTATTTATTATTTTTATTTTATTTATTTTTGTTTTAATTAATATTTTATTAAATTATTTAATTAAATAGTTAGAGATTATTCTATGAGTATAAACTCTTTTTTTTAGTCACCTAATTTTGATTTAACTAAATACATTCATAAACATAGTTGTTTTAGAATACCTTATTGTAATCTAAATAAAATAAAATATTGGTTGCAAGTTTAAAGTGGATTAATATAGACATTTTAATCAATAACCCTGTTAAGGTTAATAAGACTTGATGATTTAACTAAATAATAATTAAATCTTTTAAAACCTTATCATAGGGTAATATAACGGCAGTATTGCATAATTAAATTGTAATGCATGAACCTTGTGTAATGAGGAACAATTAATCAATATTTAAGATATGTGGACAATAATGGGTAGAAGTTTAAGTGATTTGAAATACCCTAATCATACTTAGGTTCAATTTGATTTGTAGGTGTATTCTGTTTATTTTCCATTGATTCTTATTTATTTTCTGACATGAGATTAGACTCTATGCATGAGTAGATTCATGACTCGTGATGCATCAAATCACCTAACCTATAGTAAACTTAACCATACAACTAGAAGTATATAACTACCATTTCCTTCCAGAGTTTATACGCTTCTCAAGAATGACAACCCTCGATTTACCTTGTGATTTGAAAACAACCTTATGGTTTATCACCACAACTAGGTTTTTTTTTTAGCAAGCTTGGTGTCCTATGTTGACCCCTCTTAGCATGATGGTGGATTTGGTAAACCAGTGAAATCCTTTAGTAGACATTAATAGTTATAACTTGTGGATCTAGTAACTCTAGGTTATGGTCGGTCTAACTATAGTTGACCTATCATTTTAACAATTGAACATTATCATCAGACAACTAGTTTTTTTAAAAAAATGGTTTTGTTTTTTGCATGTTTATTTTTGGGCATGACGCTTGGAACATTCTCTTTTCACAAGTTGAACACCATTATTCTCTCTTTCAAGAAATGCCTCAAGTTTTCCATCTCTAATCATGATCTTTTTTCACATGGTTATTTGTAGTTTAAATGTCTTCCTTAATATACTTAGACCATTCATCATAAATTGCCTCAACATCTTATATTAGGAAAATCTAATCTTTTTGCAATCCTTGTTCATGTCTGCACTCCCTTATTTCTATCACCAATGATCTATCCTTCATTTTGATTAAATATTATACACCTCGATATCATTTTTTTTTACCACAAACCTTTTTTCTTCCTTTTCTCCATCATCTTCATCATTTTTAGTTATTGATACACTAGGAGCTTGGGTGTAAATCTATTGTACTTGTCTATGATTGTCACTATTATTTTTTTTACCAACACCATACTCACTAGATCTAGATAGATTCTTAATCTAATTTCTTCCACCAAGTAACATTTGTGTAATTTACAAAAAAATTCAACTTTTTTTATAACACCTATATGCTCTACTTTTTTTAGAATAACCAAGGAATATACCTTCATCACTCCTTGTATGAAACTTTCCTGTGTCTTGATCTCTCTTTATGTAATATTTACTACCAATAAAATTGAAATACTTAACAATATGCACATGACCACACCAAAGTTCATAAGGTGTCTTATTAGTTCCATCTTTGTGTAAGGCCTAAAAGAAGGCAAGCACAACTAATAGGTGGGGTGAATCAATTGTGTGTACCTAATTATTTTAATTTCACTTTATTCACTTAGATCTAAAAGATAAACAATAATGAAATATCCACAACACAACACAAAGATTTATTCTCAAGGAAACCCAGTTAAGAGAAAACCCTGGTGGGACTCAAACCCATACTAGATGAGTGTAGTTTGTTAAAAGCAATGCTCGATTAAGATAAAAATATGGAACAAAGAATGCACTTGCAACCAAGGGCTTACAACCCAATCTGAAAACTCACTACTCACAATACAATCTTAGATCTGTCCCTCATTCAGGTTTACTAATCTATCCTCAATTAAAATGGGGTGGACATATAATCCTTTACAACCAAACTGAAAAATAGCATCTCCTATGCCAATGCAGTTCCAATGAAGTACAAACACTTTATTTAGAGAGAAACATACATAATCAGAATCCTTTCTCTCGTATACATACTTTCAATTACAAAATAATCTCTTATTCATATTGATTACAAATAGTAATCAACCATAGGTCGACTAAGACCTAATAAAATAAAAGATATAAAAATTATGATCAATCTCAAATGTTATCCAAATCAAGCTGGCTAAGACTTAGATAGGACCCAAATCTTCAACATTGAACACATACAATTTCTACAAAAGTAGAATTATAAGAATCACAACACATTACTGCATCAAGTTGGCTAGAAATTAAATGAATAAATGCCATCATGCTATGAAATTAGTAATTATGATCATCTCAATAGATGAAAACAAAAAAAATGATCATCATATGATCCAAGAAAACCAATAAGAAACATGAATACCATTCATAACCTTTGCATCATCCCCAATATGAAATCCAAACTCATCTTGATCTCTAATCAACTAGAAAACTAAAACAAAAAACTTAGATATAAGAAAAGATAGCTTCCTCTACTTTGAATCATGAACATCATCATTTGTGAACACAATTATAAGACACATGAAGTCACTAGCTTTTTAACCTCCAAAACATCAAATCCAAGTCATACCGAACCAAATACTCATCCTTCACAGGAACACCGTGACACTAGTAACCAGAAACTCAATCACATCTTACTCAAACTGTCATACCAACCTCTATGAACCTTTATAGATGACCTATAGACATCATAGAACAATACCTCACCATCACATCTAAAGATATTTAGCATAGCATCTAAACATATGAAATCCTCTTTACCAACAAAACTATCTAAGATAACAACAAGTATGTTGACATCAATGAAAGACATTAATGTCAAAACACCCAAATCTAAAACTATGATATGATAAAAAAATATTCCAAAAATATCCCCCTTTTGTATTGATGAAAACATATGTAATGAAAACTTGATCAATGCAAAAAGTCAATTCTATATCCACCTGATCACTCTGAAAGTATAGTTGCAGTATATCCACCAAATCACTCTAAATATCCAGCTTTAACACAATCTCTGACCTTTCTTCTATGTTTTATGCAACTTCTCCCCATTTTAAATCAACAGAAAAGGACATAACATATCAAAAGTACAAAAACAATAAATAGTTATTAGACTTCTCCCCCTAAGGAGTAGTCACAAAACTCATCAATCTAGCTAATAAAGTTCTGATAGATTGTATGGACTAATGCTATTTGTAGTATCATTAGCTCTAATTTGGAGGGTCTTTAACAATAGGTTCATCAATTTTTATCCTTATGTCCTTCAACATTTTCTTTATTGAAATAGCTTGATTATAGTTAATTGCAACAACAACATACTCATCTTCAAGAGTAGATTAAAAAATATAGTCCCACTTCTTACTAGTCCAAGACATGAATTTCTTACCCAAGAAGAATGCACCTCCACTAGTACTTTTTCTATCATCCATATTATATACCTATCCAGCATAAGTGTATGCACATAGAATGAAATCATCATATTTTTTACACCATAATCCATAATCAACTGTACCCTTCAAGTATCTAAAAGTTATTTTCACAACAACCATATGAGATTCCTTCGGTTCATCTTGAAATATTATAGCAATTCTAATAGAATTTGATATATTTGATCTTGAGTGAGTTAGTTATTGTTGTCTACCAATCATATATCTAAACAATTTCTTATTAACACAAGAAGAATCAACATCCTTAGTCATCTTACAACTAGTAACCATAGCCTAGGTTCCTACCAGTTTTGAGTCTTCCATACCAAATGTATTCAATAATTCTCTGACATTCTTAGACTGGGTATTGAAAATTCATTTATCTAGCTATGTAACTTACAATCCAAGAAATAATTTCATTTCACCAATCATAGACATCTCAAAAAAAAATTCATTTCATCAGAAAAACCTCTACTCAACTCATCATTTCCATAAAATATAATATCATCAACAAATACTTCAACAATCAAGACATTATCATCAACTATTTTGAAATATAAATTACTATCTATCATACCTTTGAAGAAACCAATATTTTTAAAATACCTATCCAATATAGCATACCAAGATCTTGGCAGTTTCTTTAATCCATACAAGTATTTCTATTTGCAAAACCATATCTCCTTCTTTGGTTAGAGTAAAAACATCAGGCCACTCAATATAAACATCTTTCTCTAGTTAACCATTTAAGAATGTAGTCTTAACATCCATCTAATAGACCTTAAATTTATTATAAGATGTGTATGCAAGGAGTAGTCTAATAGCTTCAAGTCTAGCAAAAGGAGAAAGAGACTTGGTGAAATATATACCTTCTATTTATGTATAACCCTTACATACTAGTCTTTCTTTGTTTTGAACCACTTTGCCATCTTCATTAAGCTTATTTTTGAATACCCACCTAGTACTGATCACATTATTGCCAATAGGTCTTGGAAAAAGTATCCAAGTCTTTTTCTTTTCAATCTGATCAAGCTATTCCTTCATTGATTTCATCCAAATCTTATTAATACATGCTTCTTTAACTTCTTTAGGCTCAAATTCAGATAGAAAACAAGTTTCATCTCTAGCAATTATTCCTCTAGTTTGAACACCTCTATTCTTATCACCAATAATAACATATTCAAAATGATTAATCCTTACATACCTTGGATATTTTGGTATAGGTTGTGTAGAAGACTCTTCAGTATTGACATCCACGTTAGTTCCTTCTAGTTCTCTGTGGTCTTTTGATCCATCCTGATTCTAATTTTGCATTTCCACAATTTGATTATCATCTTTAGTCATATGATACCTATAATTCCTTTGCATGATCTCTTCTCATTCTCATCAACTCTGACATTTGTACTTTCAACAATATTGTTTATTCTACAATTATAGTTCATTTATATGCATTTCTCTTTGTAGAATAACCAATAAATGTTCCTTCATCATTTCTAGGATCAAACTTTCTAGTATCTTCATCTCTCTTAATGTAGCATTTACTTCCAAAAATTCTAAAATATTCCACTATAGGAATATGACCATACAAAAGTTTATAAGGAATCTTATTGGTTCCTTTCTTAATCTATACCATGTTCAAAGTATATACTATGGTACACACTACTCTCTAATAGATCTATGGTACTTTATCTTCAATCATCATAGTCCTAGATGTGTCTAGAATAGTGTTTCTCCTTTACTCAAAAATGTCATTCTATTATGGGGTTCAAGGTGCAGAAGTAAGTATCTTTATCCCATGTTCTTCACAAAATAAATAAAATTTTGTTAGGAATGAATGCAAAGTATTTTGGTAGTCATTCTGTAGCAGTTGTTGTTGCATTCATGACTTGGATTGTCATTGATGTCAACACAGTGATATTCTGGATATCAGCAGGAAAGCAGGTACAATTTTGTTTTGCACACATGTTGTATTGTAGATTGGATTTTGTGCAATTGATGGTATGTTCTTTGGTGTGTTATTAACCTATGGTTAACAACGCAAAAGGAAATTCATTCATTCATGAGAGTTATGAGCATTTTGGTGAAAGCAGTGTTTAGACAGTGTTTCTGTGTAGCGATTTTTAGAAATCAGAGGATATCTCTTAGCTGGGATGGAATCTAATTTTGCATAGTTAAAGGGATGTTGGAGACTCATTAATGATGATGTGGTTTATAATACAAACTTTGAGGACATGTTTGGAGAAAGTTACAGTATCTGGAAGCTGATAGTTTTATGTGAATTTTGTGTGTAGCGTGTAGAAATTATTATTTTTTAATTGAGGACCGACTCATTTGTAATTATTTGAGTTTGGTATATAAGAAGAAATTTTTTCCTTTTTGTAATGAGAATTGTAAAAAAAAAGGATAATTGAGTAGAGAGGATTGAATTGTGAAAGTTGAGATGCGAATATATGCATGAAGTGAAGAAAAGAGCTAATTCAGTGATGAAGGAAGACTTGTGAGTACAAAGATCTAGAATTGTGATCTTGTGTAGCAGAGAGTGTGGTTTTGGTACAGTATGAAGGAGGTAATATATTTCATATTATTTTGTTGAATGATTCTAAGAACTTTTGGACAGTGGGTTCAGAGATCTTGCCTTGAAGCTGTTTGGGTAGTGGGTCCTTCTGTCTTCCATAAACTCTTAACTGGGTTAGAATCTTTTAATAGGGATTCAAAATCTCCTAACAGGGATTTGTATGTACAGAATGTATTTCATAATACTCCTAACAGGGTCCATCCTCTAACAAGGAACTTTCATTTTAGTGCATCATTTTGTGGGCATCATTCCCACCGGGGTTTACTCTTTTCAAGAGGCTCCCTAGTCAACATATCTTGTGTTATCATGCAATTGTGTATGGTTATCTTTCTATGGTTGATTACTACATTGATTATATTGTTTAAAGTAGTTGAATGGTTAAATTATCAGATAACTGATTCACCCCCCCCTCCTCTCAGTTATCTTGGGGATCTTTACTTTCTAAAAAATTTATCATATGTAAATTGTCCACCTCTATCCGATCTCAAACATTTCAATCTTGTTCCAAATTCTATCTCCACCAGTATCTTACATATCTAAAATTTATGAAAGGCTTCTGATTTATCCTTAAAATATGTAACACACATCATCCTTGAATAATCATCAACAAATAGCATAAATTATCTATCACTGAAGTAAATTTTTATCTTAGTAGGGCCACATAGATCTATATGCACTAAATCCAATAATCTATTTGAAGAATATGTCTTATTCTTGAAGGTAGATCTAGATATCTTTTCCAATTGATATTCTTTGGACATATTGTTAGGCTTTAATATTTTAGGCAAATCTCTCATAGCATGAGTATTTCTAATCTTCACCATATTATCAAAGTTCACACAACAAGGTCTTCTATACCATAACCAATTATCATCAGTCTTAGAAATCAAACATTTATCGTCAACAGTTCTCAAATGAAATAGATTACCAATATTTTATGTACTTGATGAAATAAGATTTTCTATACCTCTAATGAGTTTGTAGATTCCATTCATGAATTCCAATTTGTATCCTTTATCCAATAGTTGTCCAACACTCAACAAGTTATGACTTAAACATTCAACATACAAGACATCATCAATATTGTTTTTGCCATCAAGAGTAAGATAAATATTTCCTTTAATAAAACAAGGAGAATTTTGACTGAATCTAATAACACCTCCATCATAGTCCTCAAGCTTCACAAACTTACCTTTATCACCGGTCATATGATGTGAGCTGTTGGAAATATTCAGGAATTAACCAAGTTACTGAGAGGGGAGGGGTGAATCAGTAACTCCAAATTTTCTTCTAATTTTAACATGTATTTTATTTTTTAACCTTTGCATACAGAAAGCATGAAACTTGAAAGCATTCACAATAATGACACATAGATTTGGTTACCCAGAAACCTTCCAAAAGAAAGTAAAACTGGGGTGGGGATGAAACCCACAAAGCTTTAATACTGCAGAATAAAGTTGGCCGGTTAAGGCTTACAATTTGATCACTTCTGATGATCTGCCCTGTTAGAAGCAATAAGGATTGCTAAATCCACCCTGTTAAAGGATTTACAAACATACAGTGAAGTATGCACTCGGTAAAGAGATTTTTACAAAGACTGTTAAGTCTACCCGGTTAAAGGATTTAGTACTGATTCACCTGTTAGAATGAAACAGTAGATCTCTGCTTTGCAACTGGATTGCTGATTGAGATTCTCTGATGTACTGATCACCTTCTGTGATGAATTTGTCTTTGCTGTACCTTATACTTCTGAAGCCTTCTGCAATTCACTTATTTCTGCCTTTCTTTTTCTTTCACATATATTCTTCTTCATATATCTCATTCCATCTTTTTATTTTTATAACATTGTTTATATACAAGTCTCAAACAATTAATTACAATTACAATTACACAGTCGGCTTGACAAATAAACATAAGTGCTACTAAGTCGGCCCAAATATGGTTACTCAGTTCCTTCAAACTGACTCGGTGACTTTCTGATACTCGGCGTCCACTGCATTACTCGGCATCGTCATGCACTCGGTAGAAGTGAAGGCACGGTTCATACTGATCACTCAGTAGGTTTTGAACTCGGTAAGCATTGGTGACTCGGTAGACAAGATGTTACTCGGTTTACATTGTCCTGATCGGTTTGTACTAACTTGCTCGGTTTCCACTGCCTGCTCGGTTTGCACTATCTGCTCGGTTTGCACTGTCTTCTCGGTTTGCACTGTCTGCTCAGTTTGCACTGTCTGCTCGGTTTGCACTGTCTGCTCGGTTTGCACTGTCTGCTCGGTTTGCACTGTCTACTCGGTTTATATCCAGAATGCAAATAAGTGTTGTCACTAGTGGCAATTCTGCTTAATGCCAACAATCTCCCCCTTTGGCATTAGTGACAAAAACACTTATTGACCAAAATTTATATACACGAATCATGCTGAGTTTTATTTTGATTTTTCAAAATTTGTCTTTGTTATAGGGCTTTATACATTGTCTCCCCCTTTCAATGTGCTAACTGTATCTTATACAAATCTATACAGTATACATATCTCTCCTTCTATAGATATCTCCCCCTTTTTGACGATAATGCCAAAGGTGCATATACAAGTTATTTACAGAGAGAATCCAAAATTTGATAAGAAATCAGAATGTACCTTCATTATTAGTGCCAGGGTTCTGTCCCAACTTTCTTGCAGGATTTTACATGTTTGTATGGCAATTAGGACTTCTGCAGAGAGTTCAATCATGTGATCTGCTATAGAGAACTGATTGTCATGAATCAATGTTCTGGAATGTTCAATGTGCTTATACATTGTATTCATGATGGGAAGGATCATGTGTTGTATTTCTAGCAGTGTGGACCGGATCCTTGAGTCTTCTTTCAGTAGATCAGACTGCATATTAGATAGGTGTGAAATTTTCATGTGATGAGCAGAGCTTGAACTTGGTTCAAGTTGTAGCTTCTGTATGCTAATCTTCATATCCTCATCCATTTTATTCATTTTATCTTTAACATCCTTTGTGAACTCGGCAAAATTGCATAGTCTGGCCAAAAGAGAGGTAGCATTCGAATAAATAGACTCTATGTTAGACAAAACTGAAGACAATTCCACTTGGTTAATAGCTATGTGCTGAGCAATGTGCTCAAGCACTTTATTGTTGAATCTCTTCTCGGCTCTTTCAACTAACTTTTCTGTCCCGGATGAGTCCTCATTGTATTTCTCAACTGCTTCTGCTAATTGTAACAAAACATGCTGGGAGGAGTCTACTTTAATGCCTAATGCATCAGACAAAATGTCCTTAGCATCCTTGATGATTTGATACTCCTTGTCTCTCTCCTCTTTAAGCTTCTTTTGTTTTGCTTTCCTTTGGAGGATCTCACCTATATTCTGCATCTGGTCTGCTGAGAGATTTGCAAAATCTAATGTAGGAATCTCTATCTCTTCGTCTAGGTCTATATCCTCAACTATATTTTTACCCAAAAATTTTATACTCGGTAGAGCCTTAGGCTTATCTGTACTTAATGCTTTTGTAGTAGTGACAGTAGATAAAGTAGGGCTGGCTATTGATACTGGTATACTTTCTACTGGAGAACTTAAAATATTTACACTTGAAGATTCAAAAGCTGGAAAACTTACTGGTACAGGAGACTGCAGCTCGGTAGAAGAAATGGTAGCTGCCTCTGATGTTGCTAGGGATGATTGGACAAATGTGGAAGTTGTCACAACCATGCTTGAAGGTGTCTCTGGGCTGGATGTAGAGACTTTCACTGGAGAGGTAGGAAGGGATGCAATGACTTCTGCTGCTATCCTTATAGTATCATCTACCTCGGTGTCTTCTTCTTGTTCATCGTTGTCATCTTCAATATCCTTTATTATTACAGTTTCAATGCTCGGTTGGTGAAGGTGGTATATGTTCTTCCATGTGGCTTTTGCAGCCTTCACAACCGATTCAATATTGTTGATCAAAATCAAACAAGTATTGAACTTCAATGTCATCTTATTTTCATTTTCTTTTAGTGCCTTCTTTACTTCATCATTATTCAAGCTCGACATCAACTGTCTCAGGTTTTGATCAAATATGTCTATCACAGTTTGCCTTGCATTGCTCCATCTCATTTTTATTGGATTCAATAGAACTGCTGGAATCTGTGGGGTAATTTCTTCAGGAGAGTATTTCCACTGTCCCATCTTCTCAACAACAGCATCTTCTATTTCCTTCTGTTCTGCTTCCGATCTGGTTTCATATTTCAAGGATTTTATGTTACTTACTCCAGATCCTGATCCATCTCTAAAAAGTTTGAGCTTTTCTTGAAGGGTTAGAGGAGGCCTTTTGAATACTATGTCTTTATCTGCCTTTTCTGCCTTGTCTGCCTTGCCTTTTGTATTTCTCCTTGTAAACACAGTAGTGGGAGGCACAGATGCCTTAGTGATGAAAAATTTTCCTTTCTTCTTTGCAGGTTCTGGTTCCTCTATTTTCTCATCCTTTTCTCCTTCTTTTTCATCTATTTCTTCTTTGTCCTCGGTTATCATTTGCATTTTGGCTATCCTCTTCTTTCCTTTGTTTACCGCCTGTGGAAGCTTTATGCTTAGTTCAATTCTCACCTTAGCTTCATCATATGTTCCAAAATATGGAGCTTTGGGATTGACAGGCTGATTTAGAAGAGCTTCAATGATATTCTTGGTTTCATCAATATTTACCTCATAAGGAAGAGGTTTTACATATACAGTTCTTGGTTTAACTACTTGAATATACACATTATCACAATCTACCATAAAATAGATGTCATCTTTGTAATCTTCCACCAACTTCTGTGGAATCCAGAATCTGTCATTCATTTTCTCTTTGAAAGACTCAAAATAATTATCCATGATGCTTTCAAAGTTTTCACCCATTTCTGCGATGTATTCATTTATTTCATAGAGTACTGGCACATCTTTTCTCCATACAACTTTTCCTTTAGAAGGGAAGAATTTCTGAACATAGAAGAATAAACAAACTAACAAGGATCCAAACTTACATGGATTGTTTTTGGAAGTTTTGATGCTTTCCATGTTCTTGTTGAACTGTTTCAACAATAAGTCTGCTAGGTCAAATGTCAAGTTGTTTTGACCACTTTGTATGCTAGGTCAACAGCTTCACAGGAGACACTGTTCTATCGACTAGAACTGTAAATCTTGTGGGTAATGATATGTGTAACAAACTTCAGTTCGGCGTCGGTAATGCTGCTAACCTTCATGCCTCTACCATCCCACTCGGCTAGGGTTTTCTTCTCTAGTTCTGTCCGACCTAGGGTTTTGGTAGTTTTAGCTTTGTTCAACATGGGAAGACCAGTGACTTGTTGAATCATTTTCTTTGTGATCTCAATAGGTTGCTCAAGCCAAATCTTGCCATCGTGTACTCGGCTGAGAATGTACCTAACCCATTTATCTCAAAAGTTTCGAGGAAGATGTGCAATGTGAACTAAACCCTTATCTTCCAGATGTTTGTGCTCGGGCTTCAAAATACCATCCACACATAGTTCCTCACGCACAATGTCTAGTTCTAGGTTTCCCATTTCTTGAATTGAACAGTTAAAATGATTACAGATATCGTTGATAAGCAGTACCTTAGGAGGAATCTGAGATTGAGCTCCGTTCAGATCTAGGGCTGCTGCAATTGCGGGCACGATCTTAAAATCTGGTGCTTTCCACTCCCCTTGGACTAACATATCAGATCCTTTCTTCGCTGAAGTGCTGGATGATGCCATGGTAGCTCACAGAAATTTCTTTTCGCAAAAGTATTAAATCGTCGGGTTGCCCTTGAAGTTTTCTGCTCTCAAAGTGCTAAAGATTCGCGATGAAGAATGAGTTTGATTACTTGCTTTTTGTTTAC
The DNA here is from genome assembly GCA_027943335.1 of Chamaecyparis obtusa. Taxonomy (NCBI): domain Eukaryota; kingdom Viridiplantae; phylum Streptophyta; class Pinopsida; order Cupressales; family Cupressaceae; genus Chamaecyparis; species Chamaecyparis obtusa. The sequence goes on from BSBK01001514.1 coordinate 1,927,377, forward strand.
AATTCTGTCATTAATGCTCATTTCAAATTAGGGTAGGAATTCTGACAGACTGTCACCCACTAAGAATTAATTGCTCGAAAAAGACTTCGCAGCTCGGTGAGCTCGAGAATTCATAATGCTCTGACCTCGCTCGGTAAAGACAGGTACCGACCTTGCTCGGTGAAGACTATACCGACCTTGCTCGGTGAAGACTATACCGACCTTGCTGTGATCTCACTGCATCTAGCATGCTGATTTAGACTTTTCTTTTAATTTTAGTTCTGGAACTGCTTGAGATTGATCTATGAGAGTACAGTTCCAGTGCTTCCTTGGAAATTTAGTTTGAGTCGGTAGAGCCATCCATTCCATTACTTGGACTGGATTGCTCGGTAGCTTTAGGAATCCATTTTTGTCTCACCTGTTTCCTGACCTTAGTTGCTTCATTCTTCTTTCCTTCTTCAATTTCACTAGCATTCATGTAGTTTTTGGCTATGTGACCGAGTTTAGTGCATTTGAAACATCTTATGGTAGTATCTCTTTTCCTTAGATGATGTTTTATGCAATTCATGCCAATGTGTCCATATTCTCCACAGTAATGACATCTACACCAGGTGTTGTAGTCCCATCCAAACATTGCTTTCACAATTTGTTCTGTTGGATTAAATGTCTTGGATCTGCACTCGGATGCCTTGTGACCTTGTTTGTTGCACTTGTGACAATTACCTCTGAATCTAGGTTTTTCCCTGCATTCATTTGCTTTGTGACCGAGTTGATTGCAGCTATAACATTTTCCATTAAATTCTGCTTTTTCATTGTTCCAACATTTATTTGAAGTATGTCCTATTTTACCACAATGATTACAAGTAGGTTTTTGATTTCTTTGAGTACCTTGTTTAGAGGATTCACCTTCTTCTTTGTATCCAAGTCCTGCTTTTCCTTTTTGCCTATGAAGATTTCGTTCATACAGCTGATTCAAGTCTTCTTGACTTTTCAGCATTCCTTCATTGATTTGTTTTTCAGCGTTTAGGTCATCCATCAATCTTAGATTGGTTTCCTTTTCAGATCTTAGTTCTTCTCTTGTGTTTTCTATTTCTGATCTTAGATTTAGAATTTCTTCATTTGTATGAGAGATTTGATCAATTAGATTTTCTAGCTGAAGGGTTTTGTTTTGGACTTCAATGTTTCTTCCATCTAATTCATCTTTCAACTTGTTTCTTTGTTCCAATATCTCACAGAATCTTGTAGAGTGTAGTTCTTGTTCTCTTTTCAATTTTCTCACTTCTTCCTGCAGAGACCCATTCTTTTCTAGGAGTTCTTTGATAGCATTGTTTGCTTCATCTGAGTTATTTGAGGGAAGAAGATCTTCAATCTTTTCTTCAATGTAATTCTGATCAATCATCTGATTTGCAAGTTCCTTCCTCCTCCTTAGGGATTGGGAAAGATGTTCTTTTGTTTCTTTGAGTTTAGCTATGGCCATTTCCAGATCTAGCTTTTCATTTTCAATCACCTTGTTCAGTTTGAATACCTCCATTGTCCTGGATCTTTACTCAAGCTAGTTAAGCTTTGTCTTGAGAACCAATGCAGCTCTGATACCAATTGTTGGAAATATTCAGGAATTAACCAAGTTACTGAGAGGGGAGGGGCAAATCAGTAACTCCAAATTTTCTTCTAATTTTAACATGTATTTTATTTTTTAACCTTTGCATACAGAAAGCATGAAAATTGAAAGCATTCACAATAATGACACATAGATTTGGTTACCCAGAAACCTTCCAAAAGAAAGTAAAACTGGGGTGGGGATGAAACCCACAAAGCTTTAATACTGTAGAATAAAGTTGGCCGGTTAAGGCTTACAATTTGATCACTTCTGATGATCTGCCCTGTTAGGAGCAATAAGGATTGCTAAATCCACCCTGTTAAAGGATTTACAAACATACAGTGAAGTATGCACTCGGTAAAGAGATTTTTACAAAGACTGTTAAGTCTACCTGGTTAAAGGATTTAGTACTGATTCACCTGTTAGAATGAAACAGTAGATCTCTGCTTTGCAACTGGATTGCTGATTGAGATTCTCTGATGTACTGATCACCTTCTATGATGAATTTGTCTTTGCTGTACCTTATACTTCTGAAGCCTTCTGCAATTCGCTTATTTTTGCCTTTCTTTTTCTTTCACATATATTCTTCTTCATATATCTCATTCCATCTTTTTATTTTTATAACATTGTTTATATGCAAGTCTCAAACAATTAATTACAATTACAATTACACAGTCGGCTTGACAAATAAACATAAGTGCTACTAAGTCGGCCCAAATATGGTTACTCAGTTCCTTCAAACTGACTCGGTGACTTTCTGATACTCGGCGTCCACTGCATTACTCGGCATCGTCATGCACTCGGTAGAAGTGAAGGCACGGTTCATACTGATCACTCGGTAGGTTTTGAACTCGGTAAGCATTGGTGACTCGGTAGACAAGATGTTACTCGGTTTACATTGTCCTGATCGGTTTGTACTAACTTGCTCGGTTTCCACTGTCTACTCGGTTTGCACTGTCTGCTCGGTTTGCATTGTCTGCTCGGTTTGCACTGTCTGCTCGGTTTGCACTGTCTGCTCGGTTTGCACTGTCTGCTCGGTTTGCACTGTCTGCTCGGTTTATATCCAGAATGCAAATAAGTGTTGTCACTAGTGGCAATTCTGCTTAATGCCAACAGTGAGCATCTACTATCAATGACTCATTCATGTCTCTTTTAACAACTCTTGAAATCAATGTTTTTTCTTCATTAGGATTATCTTCTTTAATAGAAATAAATGAAATTTCTTCCTAACTAGTAATAGACTCATCATCAATAACACCTTCTTCAACAACATAAAACTCTTATAACCTTCAGAATGATATTTCATTGATTTGTCTCTAACATCCTTGTAACTCTTGTTCAAACATGTAGAGACAATTTAACAAATCTTATTACAATTGAAACATTTCAAACGTAATATTGCATCATGCTTACCATATCCCTTATGTAGTCTTCTTTCCATGAATCTTCCTTTATTCGTCCATGACCTCTTCCCGAACCTTAGCATAGTGTTTGAATTTAATCTTTGTAGAGTTTTCTCCCTAGTCATACTTGGTCACACTAACTCTGAATGTAGTTTCAACCTTCAGAAGTTCCTTAGTCATCTCGTAGGTATGAATTCTTCCATCCTAAGCTTCTCTTGAACTATTTCTTATGGTTCTCAATTCATAAATTGCAACAACCTTCTCACTATAACATGCAGGAAAAGAACTCATGATATTGTCAACATATTCATTATATGTCAAGTTTCTTCAAGCACATCTGATTTCATAGACCAGATCATTAACTCTTTGCAAATTGATTGAGGCAATCTTTCCTTCACTCATTTTCTTATCTTCATAGATATCTTTTAGTCCCTATAACTTAGCCTTCTTAAAAAAGTATCACCATTATAAATAGTTGAACTAATTTTATCCATACCGCATGTGGAGTCGTCAATCCATTAATGTGTGAATAATTTGAATCTCGTAAGGTTCTGATCAATGCCTCTCTTACTAAATGTTCTTAAATTTCTTCTTTTCATTTGCAGTAGCACTTTTGAGGTCATTTGGAATAGTATAAGGTTTATGAGTGACCTACCAGTGTTCATCTCATATTCCCATGCCTATCAGGTAGGTATTCATCTGATCCTTCCAAATCAGGTAATATTTTCCATCAAACTTAAGACTCTCTCTCTTCTCATACCTTCCATGATGGATCTCCTTCAAGTGGTCAAGCTTCTTCAAAAGGACTTAGATCTAATACCAAATATTAGGCCCAAAAGAAAGAAAGTACAGTTGAGAGGGGGGCATGAATTAGTTGTGTGTACCTAATTACTTTAATTTAACTTTATCCACTTAGATCTTAAAGATCAATAATAGTGCAAGTCACAACACAAAATATAGAATACAAAGATTGATTCTAGAGGAAACACTATCAAGGGAAAAACCTAGTGGGAGTCAAACCCATTAGATGAGTGTACTTTTTAAAAAGAACTTCCCTGTTAAGAGAAAAATAGAGAACAAAGGATGCACTTGTAACCATCGGCTTATAGTCTAATCTATAGGCTCACTACCTAGAGGTCACTACTCACAATAAAATCTCAAATCTAGCCCTTAGTCAGGTTGACCGATCTATCTTCAATTACAATGGGGTGGACATAGATCTTTTTACAACCGAACTGAAAAATAGTATCTCCTTTGGAAATACATATCCAATGAAGTACAATCTCTTCCTTTATTGAAAAACATACATAAACACAATCCTTTCTCTTGCATACATACTCACAATTTCAAAAAGATCTCTCATTTCCATCGATTACAAAGAATAATCAACCACTAGGTTGGCTAAGACCTAATAAAATAAAACATATAAAAATTATGCTTAATAGAAAATGCGATCAAAATAAAGTTTGTTAAGACTTAGATAGGACCCAAATCCTCAACCTTGAACAAGAACAAATGCTACTGAAGCAACATCAAGAGTCACAACACATTACTTCATCAAGTCAGCTAGAACTCAAATGAAGAAATGCCAACATGCCACAGAAGTAGTAAATCCGATCATCTCAACCAATGCAAACCAATATAACAATCATCAAATGATCCAAGAACACCAACAAGAAACATGAATACCATCCATAACCTTTACATCATCTCCAATATGAAATCCAAACTCATCTTCATCTCTGATCAATGGGAAGATTAAAATATTGAACTCAGATATAACAAAAGATAGCTTTCTATAATCTCAATCATGAATAACACCAAGTGTGAACACAATCTTAAGAACACATGCAATCACCAAATTATCTACCTCTAAAACATCAAATCCATTTCATACCGAAGCAAATACTCATCTACTATCTAGAGGAACAATGTGACACCAGTAACCAGAAACACAATCATATATTACTCAAACTCTCATACCAACCTCTGCAAACCTTTGTAGATGGTCTTCAAACATTATAGAATAATATCTCGCCATTATATCTGAAGATCTCCATCATAGCATTTGAAGAATTTAAATCCTCCTTATTGAACATCATGGACACACTATTTGAGACAAAAACAAGTATGTTGACATCAATGGAAAAACATTAATGTCAGGATACCCAAATTTAAAAATCTGACATTCCCAATAGTCTTCCAAGACTTTGATCTTCACTTGGTTAAGAGTATATACTATAGTTCTCACAACTTCTCTCCAAAAGATTGTCTCTATAATTGATTTTTTCTTTATCTCTACTACATCATTCTATTATGGAGTCCTAGGAGAACAAAACTATCTCTTAATTCCATACATCTCACAGTATGTGTTGAATTAATTTGATGTAAATTATCCACCTCTACCTATTCTCATCTTCTTCAATTTTAGACCTGTCTCATTCTCCGCCATTGTCATGAAATCCTTAAACTTATCAAAATATTCAAACTTCTCCTTCAAGAGGTCACCCATACCATCTTTGAGTAGTCATTAATTGGTAGCATAAAATATTTGTCACCTTGCAATCTTCTTATCTTGGTAGGGCCACACAACTCAATATGAACAAGATGAAGAAAACCATTTGAATGTTCTTTATTAGAGTGAAAAGTAGCTCTTCTTTTCTTTCCTAATTGACATTCCATGAAAAAACTATTAGTAGGATTCTTCATCCTAGGTTTATCTCTAACAAAAGAAGTAGAACTTATACAAACAATATTGTCAAAGTTCACATGACACAATCTCTTATACTATAACTAGCTTTCGTCTATTTGATCAATCAAACAAGTCTTTTGACCACTATTCAAAAGAAATATGTTACCTCTTATCTTGGATCCAATAGTAATATCCCTTACATAGTCATTCAAGATCTTTCACATGTCATCATTTAAATGCAATCCATAAGCTAATTCATCCATTAGCTAAACAACACTAAGATGATTATGTTTCAAACCTTCTAAATTCAATACATCATGATTATTATTTTTGTTATAAAGTAATTGAACCTCTACCTTTGATTGTACAACCATATTTTTTACCACATTTCACTTTTCCACCATCACACTTCTCATAGCTTGTGAATTTACTCATGTCACTAGTCATATGTTGAGAGCATCCATTAACAATCACCCACTTATCTTCCTTGACAATTTGAGTGGCTAGAGATTTCTCTTCAACAACATCATTAGTAGCACTAAAAAGCATAGAATATTCAGATTTAGAATCATATTCTTTAATATAAATGAATTTGAATTTATTATATCCTTTTTAGCTTCATCAGATTCATCATCAGTAATACCATCATCATCTATCAATCTACATAATAACACCTTCTTTTTCTCTAGGTTTGGGCTCATACTTATACTTAAGAACTCTTGTAGGGAACCTAGATGCAAAATTTCCTACCTCACCAGATGAAAATCATTTGATAGACATCTTTCATTTATACTTACAACTAGAATGAGCTCTATGTTGTAAATTCTCTTTGAAAACTTCACTTCTAACTCTTTAAGCTCTTTGTCTTCCTCTTCCATTTCCTTCATCTCCTTTTCTCTTCTTAACATTCTTCTTATAGGTTTCTCAACCATATCTTATCTTTGCATGTCATTCCCTATCATTATGGCTTTGAATGTTGTCTCATTCTTGGGTAGTGCACCACCTAATGCATTCATTCCAAAGGTTGTAAGATTTCCAACTAGATTTTATCTTGTCACATTTGTCACTATCCTTATTTCTTTAATAGCTACAACCTTGTTGTCATAGGAAGGAGGCAATGTTCTCAAGATCTTTGCAACAATTGCCTCTTCATCAAGTGTAACTCTGACACATCTGATGGAACATACTATCTAATTTATCTTCAACATGTAAGAGGATATATTATCGTATTCACTCTTCTTCATGGCTTCATACTTTCCTTATAGACTCTGCAACTTGGCCATCTTTACTATTGTGTCTCCTTCATAAATAATTTCTAACTTCTCCCATATGTAACTGGTTGTTTCCAATTCCATGACATTAGTCATCTCTACATGATTCAATGCAGCCAATAAATCTTCCTTTGAAATAATGTTCACCTTGGCCTCATTAATCTCATCAGAAGTTGCAGAGTTTTGAGGAGGGTTGTATTAATTATTTTCTATCCTCCAACAATCTTCATCAATGAATCTAAGATGTACAATCATGTGGTTCTTCCATAATGCATAGTAGGTTCCATCAAATCTTGGACTATCCTATTTGTATGCTATCATCTTTAGATCTCCCTCAAGTTGTTAGGCTTCCTTCAAGGAACTATATCTAATACCAATTGTAGGAAATAGGTAGAAAAAAAATGAGAGGGGGGGTGGGGGGGGGGGGGGGGGGGTGAATTAGTTTCTTCTAAAATACTTAAATATTCAAACCCTTAAATGCTTAAATCTTGAAACACTTTGTCACTTAAATTGTTATTACTGATTTTTAAAATGGAAACCATGTAAACATAAATCATAAATCATCAACACCACATAACATAAGTATTTTTATCATGGAAACCCAAACTAGGGTGTGAACCATGGTGGGGATGAAACCCACAATAAGACTAGTACCTTGTTATAAGTAGAGACTAATTACAATATGAAAAATGCACATGCATTTATGCACACTACCTAGAGTTTACTACTCAATTCGCCTTGGGCACAAAACTTAAGGAATTCTCACTAACTTACAATTGCACTTCAAACACCAATCAGAGAATTTATGAACTATATAGTAGCATCTAGTATGCCTTGGTGAGTTCCATTACAGTGCAATCAGATCCCACACCACAACTCTCTATATCACACCTCAGATGAGAACTCTAGCCCTTAGTATATCTATTAAAGTGTTTCAATGTGAACCTCACGCTTGTGCATTATTCAAAACACTTGCACACATGCACATAAACACAAATAAAACACTAATTCACCATATTTATCTAGAACTAGGTCAAAAAAATCTAATCCCTAAGTATCAAGCTCTCTATGCCAAGATCACTATGCACTTATCAAAAATTCCTTAGATCCATCAAGTACACCTCAAGTTATAAACATAACCCAAAAATATTTTGCCAATCTCACATAAATTATTTTATCAACTTTTCTTGACACGTCAGACAAAACTTAAATCCATTGAACTTAGTTACCTCGATCAATTTAAGTTTCCAACTCATTAGGAACATAATCCTAGATTATCCTAAGGCATCATGAAGCTCAAATAAGAAATAAAATCAATCACACATATTATATTTTGCATCATCTTAAGATAAACTTCAAGAAGACTATTATCCTCAACTAAAATACTCATAAATGCCTTGTGGACAATTAGAGTTATAAACCCTTTGAATGGTAGACACATTTATGTCCTTAACAAATTCCCAATTGTATGACCAAAGATCTCATCTTGAGCGCATGCACAAAACCAATCTCTACAACTTTGTAACACTACATAATACCGATAATCATCAAAATAATTAGTTTTCATCTGTGACATTATAACTTGATCAAATCATCAAATCAAAAACTCAAACATTACATGAACCATGTAGATAACCTCTACATCATCACATCAGGTGTGTGAGTCCTCATCTTTAGTAACCTTCCTTCACCATTCATCTAAACATCCTGCATTAATCACAAAACTACATATCTATCATCCATTCTTCATAATAGATATCAAAATATCCAAACTACATATTAGACATCCAAAAATCATAGTAGACATGTTGACATCAATGAAAACACATCGAACTTTCTAACATCTGAAACCAAGTATTCTCTAGACTTGTTGAAAATGTTTATAATGGAAGATTGTAAGAATGCATAGTTGCTCTAGGATTAAAGTTAAGAAATGACATGGAAGATAAAGTTATTGATCCTCCCTTATATAGGTAATTGATTAGTAGTCTTATGTACTTGACTCACACTCGACCCGATATTTCTTTTATAGTAAGTGTAATCTCAAAATTTTTTATTTCTCTTAAAGTCCCACATTGGATAGCATCCAAAAGAATATTAAGATATGTGCAAGGAAATTTGACAATGGGTGTTTATTAATCATCTAATAGAGACCAACAACGTATTGGGTATTCAAATTCAGATTGGGAAGGATGATAAAATGACCAAAAATCAACAGTAGGTTATGTTTCCTATCTTGGTTCAAATCCCATTTCATGGTGTAGTAAAAAGAAATCTTTTATTTCTCCATCTACTACAAAGGTTGTATATACCATGACAAATAAACCAGCTAAATAAATAACTTGGATACAAGATATTCTATCAGTACTCAAGAAACATCATGAAAGACCTACTTTACTTTATTGTGACAATTAAAGCGCCATCTCAGTATCCAAGAATCTAGTGTTTCATGCTCGTACAAAACACATTGAGGTCTATCACCCTTATATCAAACATCTCATTGAACAACAAGTGATTCATCTTCAATATTGCAAGACAAAGGACCAAATTGCTGATATATTCACCAAGTCATTGTGTGAAACTAAGTTTATATTTATTATAAATCTTTTATGCTTATGAGAAGTCACATGACTATCTCATTATTGTCTTTCAATGGGGATTTTGTGAATTCCAACCATTGTATTTAGAGAATAAATGATTGTAAATGGGTACCTAATAAGACTTTAGATCGGGACCCATTATTCTTATATTATGAGAGGATATTTAGAATAATTAACGTAATTAATAGGGAGGTATTGAAATAAATTAATTACTTCATCTAACTCCCACATTCGGGACTTGGCTAAGAGAATATTCTAGATTGTGCATATGAAATATGTACAACCGCTGCATACACTAACCGCCCATAAATAGTCCAAATTGAAATTTCGTCCCATTGTTTAGGTGAAATCTATAGAGAAGTATTTCACCATCCACATTCAATATTACAACTAACTAAAGGTATTGTAATTATTGTTTTTTTGCCTATAAATTTAAATCCTGAGTACAGGTTTCTTTTGTCTTGCAATTGAAGTGCATTGCTGCACGTTTGTTGAGTGTTTTCTCATTAAACCACCACTCAAACTATTCATAAACCATAGGAAAATACCTATCCAAATGTAAATACAACCAACTCTCCACGTGGACCAAATACTGGTTGATAGAGATCTAAAAATTGTTCCACTTGCATCCAATAAAGGGGCGCCAACCATGCATATAACAACAAAAAATGAGCCAACAATTGGAAAACCAGTCGATCCATTACAAAGCACTAAGCAGAAAAAAAAGAAGCTGCATCGATATGAACTTAATCGTGCCAACAAATACAAAAATAGACCATCCAAATGCAAAAACTACGGAGTGATAATGCGGGCCTACCTAGGAAGTAAATGTAAATAAAGTTCCCAATCATAACAAAGTATGCCAGTAAAATTACCATAGTCCTGTCCAATCAAAAGAAACTGACCCTCCAAGTTATCAATGCACTATCCAAATAAGCCTGATTCCAACATAAAAACATCCTTAGATATTGAAAATATGCCAAAGATGCTCTTTAAACTGACACCAAGGAGATCAGAGGAAGGTGAAAAACATGCAAAAGATGCATGGGCCTGGCAAACAAGGAAAACAGAGTTTCCAGCCACCAAGGAAAAACTACTCCATTAAAAAAAAGTGGATCTAGAAAAACAAAATTGGGGTCAAGTTTTGCTTGGTGCTAAACACAAATGAAACGCTTGATCCATAGTAATGCCTTATCAGAGATAAAATTTCATCAAGAATTGAATTTATTAACCAAAAAAGGAAATAAACTCCATCCACTTTTAACGGAGAATATTCAAATCATGTAGGCAACAATCAAATTGTGCCAATGCAAAAAAATAAGAACTGTGCAAACCAAAAAATACTCACTAGGGCCAAAGTGTCATGCCAAAGAATTCATACGTTGAACATTGCAATTAACACCAAATAAATGAAATCTACTAGATACCAATTATTGGAAAAGTAGATTAATTATCATGTGTTGGATGCTTAAAGAGGCACTTTAGCATAGACAAGTTGACACCAACCTAGCCACCAGTGTGACCATGCTTTTCACGTTCACCTGTCTACCGTGAAAGCTATAAAAAACTTTGGTATGTTTCCTATGTAGAATTTAATATGCAATCAGGTATATATTGAATGAATCAGATTGTCATCTTAGAGCTCAATTTTGGGTTTCTCCTCCGTGTCATAATTTTCAACTTACTATAGAGACAACTTGAGGATTGGATTTGCAGAGTGTATGCAATCTCTTGTCTGTGAGCTTGAGGTCTTTCTCTTTGGTAGCAGTCCTCATGAGTGTCATCCTGCAAATAGGAAGATTCGCTTGAGAGTAGTTTGTAGTAGTTGTAAAAGAAGATATGACAGATGTTGGGAAGCATATAGAAACTACTAAGAGAACCTTTTGACTATGATTGTCAAAGGAGGATTGCTAAAATTATTGCAAGGAGATCATATCAAAATAGAAATTGTTCAAAGGTTGTAGCTGCCAAAGTTTAGACATACTAAAGAGGTTCTATCTAGAATGAACTGCTAAGGAGATTGTTGAAAAGAGGAAATTATTCTATGAAAAATAATGCATTTTTTTTATCCCATCAGCTAAGAGAGATGTGGAGAGCTAGCCAACAAAGAATCAATATCCGAGTTAATTTTTTTGTAGGATTTGGTGTGTTTTTTTCTTTATTGTTTAAAGTGCCAAGTCTTTGTGTCATATGTGAGAGAATTTGTCCATCTAAATGTTAAGGCTGAGAGAAATGAGTATTTTTTTTTATGTCCTTGTCAAAAGTCATCATGTAAAAGAAGATTGTTGGAATGATATCTTTCGAAAGATTGATATTTTAATATTGTGAAATCATTGATAGTATTTGGATAGTTTTTAATGGACATATGTATTTGGGAAAATGTTGGACTGTCAATCAAATTTGTAAAAGGAGTATGTATTGTACTAAATTTTTGTAAGGGGTGAATGCTCGGTTGTACATAACACTCTAGAGAATTTATGATTTAACATATTGATGAATTATGTATGTTAAAAGGATTCATATATAACTTGTAAGTATAGTGGATAGATACTAGTGCAGAGCACCTAATCATAGAGGTCACTATGAGATGTCTAAGGTTTTTGACTTATTTAAATTAAATTATATGATGTATTGATTCATTTTGAATCCATTTGTAAAGGTGTTGACAAGAAATATAAGCATGTGCAAAATATTGCTCAAGTTGTCAAATAGGTCATGTTTAGGTCTACATGGTCAAATTTGTGTAAAAGACCCATGGAAGGGTAAAATAATTATAAAAGCTCTTAAATATTCTATTTGGATATGTATAAAGAGGTTTGACAAAGTTTTAAAGTCATTTTGTCAAAAATGTAAAAGTTGCATAAAAAGTTGTAAAATGCAACATTGAGAAAGTTGCTATCATTGCAAAAATGATGTAAAAAGGTAAATGGTTGGTCTAGGAGTTGGTTATGAAGTTAAAAACTACCAAATACCTTATAAATACCATTGTATGGTCGAACCAAATCAGATTTGAGAGGAGGAATTAATTTGATACATTATTTGTGCATTCTATTGTTGTTATTTTGATTGGGTTTTCAGTTTTAGTGTTGGTTCTAGGCCTTCTACGACCATGCACGGCCTAGAAACCCTATAATATAGTAATGGATAGATAGAAGGATGAATCCTCTTTCTCATTCTTTTGCTTTGGTTCAATTTTATAAAAAAATGAATAAGTTATGCACGTTTTGGTGGAAGTTGTTTGCAGATTCAAGAGCTCCTAAGAATAGTCATGTTTTAGTGTTTGGTACGGATGCATATGAAATACTTAAGACCTATAATAATATTCATTGGAAAGATATATGAATTAACTATCATTTCCTTTTGGTTTGAGTCTTTTTTATTCAGATTTGTTAAAGTTATGTGTGTTTGAATGGAAACTGGTTTTCAAAGATCTGCATTGGAGTCACAGGCATTGACTTGTGCTTGTAGAATGATTTATGAATGGGAAAAATAAATGGATTACATATTTGGAAACTATAATCATTAATAGTAAATGTGGAATTGGTTTGGTTTCATTTGGATTCATTTTGAGAAAGATATGGGATCCCCTAGGCAGGGTTTAGTGTTTTAAATCTAAATTATGAGAGGGATATGGATCAAAATTTTTAGTTTGAAACAATAATTGTTTGAGGAATAAAATGGGGTCCCTAAACATTAAGCTTTTGTTGGATGATAGATATTGTAGTTATCTACAAACTTTGTTCTTTTCAAAAATTTTGGTTTGGAGTTTTAGTGGGTCAAATAACTCAATTTTTGAATACTGTACAACTTGGGAGAGTATCGAAGTTGTTTGTTAAAGGAAGCAAAGAAGTATTTTGTTGTTGATTGATCTTGTGAAAGAAGATAGTATTTTCCTCTTCTCAATTATTTCAATGATTAAATGAAGATTGGATCATCAAGATCCTAGATGATGTAAATGTTTTGCATGATGCTCTGCATCAAATTGGTATCAGAGCTTGAAGATCTTGAGTGTGTGGGTAGAGTGCCAAGGGAGGCAATCCACACCAGGACCTTGGAGATTTGGTATTTGTTTTTTTGATAAGTTTTGGTTGTAAGTGCTCATCCATCTTGCTGCATGTGAAGGTTGGGTTGTGTGTATAGACACTGGAAGTCTGTTAAGGGCCAAGAGAAGGTCCAAGGCCAAGGAGTAGTCCATTTGATTTCCAAGAGACTAGGGAGGGAGGAAAAGAGGACTCCTAGGTGAGGCCCATGGGAGAGTTATTTGTGGTGAGTTTGAAGAAGCAATGGTAAAGGTGGATTTCTAACTGATAAGGAACCGTGGAGTTGTAGCCATTAATGCTCCACTGACAGGAGTATTTGAGAAAATTATTTTGAGGACAGTCCTATGTCCTTAAGGGAAAACATGATGGTGATAAAGGCATGAAGAGGCAAAGGTAAATGAAGGTAAAGATGAAGATTTTTGTTATAATTTTTTGCAGGTTATGGCACACCTTTCCAAGAGACTTGGAAAACTTTTAAGGCGGGTAGTATGGTGCAGGAGCACCTAATCATAGAGGTCACTATGAGATGTCTAAGGTTTTTGACTCATTTAAAAGTAAATTATATGATGTATTGATTCATTTTGAATCCATTTGTAAAGGTGTTGACAAGAAATGTAAGCATGTGCACAATATTGTTCAAGTTGTCAAATAGGTCATGTTTAGGTCCACATGGTCAAATTTGTGTAAAAGACCCATGGAACGGTAAAAGAATTATAAAAGGTCTTAAATATTATATTTGGATATGTATAGAGATTTTTGACAAATTTTTAAAGTCATTTTGTCAAAAATGTAAAAGTTGCATAAAAAGTTGTAAAATGCAACATTGAGAAAGTTGCTATCATTGCAAAAATGATGTAAAAAGGTAAATGGTTGGTCTAGGAGTTGGTTATGAAGTTAAAAACTACCAAATACCTTATAAATACCATTTTATGGTTGAACCAAATCAGATTTGAGAGGAGGAATTAATTTGATACATTTTTTGTGCATTCTATTGTTGTTATTTTGATTGGGTTTTCAGTTTTAGCATTGGTTCCAGGCCTTGTACGGCCATGTACGGCCTAGAAACCCTATAATATAGTAATGGATAGATAGAAGGATGAATCATATTTATCATTTTTTTTTTTTGGTTCAATTTTATAAAAAAATGAATAATTTATGCACGTTTTGGTGGAAGTTGTTGTTTGTAGATTCAAGATCTCCTGAGAATAGTCATATTTTCGTGTTTAGTACGGATGCATATGAATGAGTTAAGACCTATAATGGTATTCATTGGAATGATATATGAAATAAATTTCATTTCTTTTTGGTTTGAGTCTTTTTTATTCAGATTTGTGAAAGTTATGTGCGTTTGAGTGGAAACTGGTTTTTAAAGATCTGCATTGGAGTCATAGGCATTGATTTGTGCTTTTAGAATGATTTATGAATGGGAAAAATAAATGAATTAAATATTTGGAAACTAGAATCATTAATATTAAATTTGGAATTGGTTTGGTTTCATTTTGATTTATTTTGAGAAAGATATGGGATGCCCTAGGCAAGGTTTGGTTTTTTAAATCTGAATTATGAGAGGGATATGGATCAGAATTTTTAGTTTGAAACAATAATTGTTTGATGAATAAAATGGGGTCCCCAGACCTTAAGATTTTGTGAGATGATATATATTGTAGTTATCTACAAACTTTGTTGTTTCCAGAAATTTTTCTTTGTAGTTTTAGTGGGTCAAATAACTCAATCTTTGAAAACTGTACAACTTGGGACAGTATTGAAGTTGTTTGTTAAAGGAAGAAAAGAAGTATTTTGTTGTTCATTGATCTTGTGAAAGAAGGTAGTATTTTCCTCTTCTCAATTATTTCAATGATTAAATGAAGATTGGATCATCAAGATCCTAGATGATGTAAATGTTTTGCATGATGCTCTGCATCAGATACCCATGTATCTTGGTAGATAGATGTATTTTTATATGGACTCAATAATCAATTTTAATGCAGGTATTGAAGGATATAAACCCAAAGTGATGATGGTTCACCTATTTTGATGGTTTATGACCAATGTGTGATTGGTTTGTGGTAATCCAAAAACACTTGTTGAGAGGTTTGTGGTCAGCCAAAACTACTTGTGTTTGAGGTTTGTGGTTAGCTGACACCATTTGAGTGCAAAGTTTATGGTGATGTTGAAATTATTTATCTATGACATTTTTGGTTAGCCAAAACCACTTGCATACAAAGTTTTTGGTGATCTTGAAACCATTTATATGTGAGGTTTATGGTTATCCAAAACCACTTGAGTGTAGAGTGTATGGTGAGCTTGAAACCACTTCAAAATTGCTTCACTTAGGGGTAAGCTATGAACACCCAAAGTGACTATGATGAGGGGAAGGAATATGAATAATTTGATAAGGAATTGTAAATGGGTACCTAGCAATGCTTTAGGCTAGGACCCATCATTTCTATATTATGGGGGGATATTAAAAATAATTAGATAATTAATTTATGGGGCGATTTTAGAAATGTAAATTAATTATCATGTGTGCAGGATGCTTAAAGAGACACTATCGCCATAGACCATTTGACACCAACCTAGCTACCTGTCTGATCATGCCTTTCATGTTGCACCTACCTACCATTAGTTCTCCAAAAAACTTTGGTTTGTGTCATCTATAGAATTTAACATGTATAAGCTATATATTGAATGAATCAGAATGCAATCTCCAAGCTCAATTTTGGGTTTCTCTTTTGTGCCATATTTTTCCACTCCCATCACCCATGTCAATGACTAATGAAATATAAATCCCATAAAAAAATAATGTGATTCAAGGATATGAAAAATTTGTCAATACCATAAATGAACAAGTTAGAGTGAGTGATGTGGCTATGGCATAGTGCTCACACCAAATTCCATAAAAAGAATAGATGGAAATAAAAATGATGAATCCTCAATTACATAAAACTTCCAATCCTCCAATTGTAGACTAGAACCACCAGTTGGACCACAAAAACAAAAATACAAAAAATTTCAAATATTTGTAGGAGATTGCAAAAAAACCCTATACTAAGATCTCAATCTGTAAAAACTACTTCATAGGAGAAAAGAGAGTCATATTAGAAAAGAGAGAAGCATAAGGAAGAATATTGTTTCAGTAATATACAAAATATATTGAGATGAGGGGTGAGAAATAATGTACATAGGTCTTTCTTAAATAGAAAAGATAAGAGAAATCAGCACAAATGAGATACAATGGTAACTAAAATGACCCAACAACCATCTAGAAATAGGAAATGATGTCTACGTTAAATAAGATGAGTAAATATTAATGTACTACAACAAAGATGTTGTATACTTGATCACATCTTGATAAATTGTATTTGAGCACTCTCCTTGTTGATTCTTATAATTTTTATGTAATCTTTTATGTATATGTATATGTATTATATGTATATGTATATATGCATATGCACATATATGCAAGTGCATGTGCATGTGCGCACACACACATATAATCCTTTTTTTTAAAAATAAGTTATTAATTTTTAATTTATCTAATATAAATGAAAATATATTATTATTTAAGTAATATTAAATGATCATTATATATGAATAATCATTAGTATTAATATTGATACTAAATATAAATACTATTATATAAATTATATTTAATATTATTAGAACTATCTGTTATCACTATACAAATTTTCCAGCATCATGTTAATATTTTTGAAAAATAATCCAAGTTGTTGACCTAATGGTAACTTTTCACATTGAAAAACCCTAAATTTGATTCAAGCCCCAGCCAATCTAGAGTCTTGTCCTATTTTCATGTTACCTTTTTGGCTCACTAATCCCCCTAATAAAGAATGTGTTATTTTTTACCCCCTTTATTCATCATTTCATATGTTATGCAGTTAGGTTTTGGAATCAGGGTATCTATTAATTAATTGTTTCTTTCAAAGCCCAAGTTCCTGATAAAATTTTCAATAGTATCAAACCCTTCAAATATGTAGCTATCGTTAAACCTCAAGACTGCCCATTGTCAGAATCTCTAACATGTGCTTTAACGACGAAGCGCCACCTGTCCGAGTGGGCCCATCTGGTAATAGGGTGTGCTGGCATATAAAGAACAGATCACATCAATGGCTATCACTATACCATTGGACCAAGATGATAGCCATTTAAACATCATGCTTTAGCGATGACCATCTGATTCTCTTTAAGGACTGAAATGTGAAGTGGGCCCTGAAAGTTCCAAGTCACATTGACATGTATGCTTCTGATTGGTTGCTGGGAGTTCTAATGTGGCAGTTGTCAGGATGATTTCAACTGAGAGTGAAAAGGTCAAGAGGCCCACTTGTTGTTTCTTTGCGATGTGGCAGTTATTGATTCAACAAAGATTAATGAAGTGTCACAGTGGGGCCTGCTTTTTCTGAATGGTTAAGATGCAACAAGATCTCACAGTTGTCATTATACCGCTGGGGTAAGATGCATAGTTTTTAGGGTTAGTGGTATAGCAACAGCCATAGATCTTGTTTAAAAATGGGGACCATTTGGTGGGTCCTTTGCTACTGAATTTTTGATGATGCGGTCATTTCTGATTGGCCGAGGGTAATAATGACATGTCAAAATTGCCAGTGTGTTTGACACTAAGGATAAAGTTAGGGCTTCTTCACTGCTGACTTGTCCAACATGGCACTTCCTGATTCAATAGAATTTCTAAAAGGAAAGGTGGGGTCACTTCTTTGAGAATAGATAAAGCACTGAAAGTTAGAAAGAATCTTATGGCTGTCGTTACACCGCTAGATGAAAATGCTTGAGTTTTACTCTTGCGCTTTAGCGACGAAGCACCACTTGTTCGCTCTAATCGAGATAAAGTTAAGTTATTTATTTCCTCACATGCCTTTATTGAAATGTTCTCATTGGTCAAGAACTGATTTGGGAAAAAGTAATACAGGGTTATGTTGTTAGACTTGTCAACCATTCGATGCACCGGAGAAGAAATAAATCAACGGCCTGAATTCAAATTTTTGCTTAGTGACATTTTTTGCATCCTGTGAATAACTGAGGCCGCCAACTTTCAGTAATGGCAGATTTAATGTGTTACATGCAGATAGATTGTAAGCAGTTATCGATGCTAAACATCAAAATTGAATCATTATTTCTATTCACAGTTATCATAAGCATTTCTGGCAAACTCGATTTGTCCTCTCGGGGTGATTTCAAGTGAAGAATTTGCAGGTGCCTAGTAGGTTTCTTTTCTGAGTTTAAAATTGTTTGAAGTCCGTGAAGGAGTTGTGAAGGAATTTGTGTTGTCAGTTTATCATTTTTAGGGTTTTCTTGAGTATTCATATATTGTTTTATAAAAGCCCTAGTTTCAAAATGCCACTGAAAAGAAACCCATCTAGTCAGACATAGTACAACTAAAGATGAGTCTTTGAAGATTTAATGCAGTTATTACGACATTCAGATAACAGGGCAGCTAGGTTAAAGGAGTTAGTTTCGAGAAACCCTAGGGATTCTGTAGCAGAAGCACTCCATGACAGAGGGAATTGGATGAGAGATGGTAAGGTTGGTGAAAAGCATAGTGGTCTTATTTTGTTTAAATCGACATACTCAGAGAAATTCCTATGCCCACCTTAGTAATATTTGGTAGTTTGATATAGGAAAATTGGTGGTTCCTAATGTGTTTATGGATGCTGAGTTATTGATTCAGATTGCTAAATGCTATCATCCTATGACAAAGTGTGTCAAGGATGTAAATGGGAATGACCTAATCAGCATTACAGATGATGAGATTAGGGAATTTTTTTCATTGAATGACCCTTCTGTTGGGTTGGAGAAAATTGATTTCACAAAATTTACAAAAATATATGAAGCATAGAGGGATTATTTGAGAGTAGGACCTCTAAGGGAATTTCTAGAGGAGATTGGATCTATGTGTGTTATCAGTCCAAGCATGCCAGAACCTTTTAGGCTAGATTTGTTCAGTATGAGAGCATAGGAGGTTTATAAATCATTGACTTTAATTCTAGGGCATGATGAAGCAACTCATATGCCAGTCCTATACATGTTTATGACGGTACAATCTTTGCACCCCCAATTCGCACTAATTTTTTATTTTGCATCTCATCTGGCTAACTTGATCCATGAGGGATTGATGGGAATTAAGGACATGAAGGTTAGCAGGCCTTTTGGGTGGTTCTCAATGCTTATGCACATGTTCCTATACAAAGGTGAGCAGTTTTTCAGCTCAATAATAAATATTGTGAAAGAGAGGAATGGGGAAACCCTTCCAATACAACTATGGACTATAGCCCTATCATGGGATAGAATTGATGCCAATTACATTGCATTTGACAGGGATTTTGCCTCAAGGCTTAGAACTCTTTTTTTTTTTGACAATCCAAGGATCCCAAGAGAGTTGCTAAGATTAATCAGGCCAAAGGAATATTGTCAAGATATCACCATAGTCCATAATTTTGGGGATATCATTTTGTATCTTGTTTCTACAGTTTTTAGGGTTTATGGTTGCAAAGTGGCACCATACATCTTGCCTTACCAAGTTCCATTAAAAATAGGGTATGCTAAAATATTGAGACAAATTGGTGACCTACAAGAGATCACTCTCACTGTTAAGGGAAGGGGAACTTTCTTCCTAGACATAACTATAGCACATCAGTATGTGATTATAAAGGGAGGTTGGGTCCATTTAAATAAAGTGCTACAACCCTACAGAATGACAACGACCACCATTAGGTGTGCAGATACAGAGGGTTTCCTCTCAGGAATGTTTAAAGAAAAGGTAAGGGGTGCTCTTATTGAGCATCAATTTAATTTTCCTAAAGATGTGATAAGCAATGAGTTTGACCTTCAAACTCAAGAGATTAACAAAGAGAAATGGATCATCTACAAGAAATCTATGGACTTCATTAGAAATTTTGACAAAGCATATGACCCATTAAAGGGTTTTGAGCCATGGGCAAGGAAAGTGGATGCCCTAATGGAGCATTTTGAAGGCATCATGCATGCAGTAAATGAAAAGAGGGCTGTTGTAAGCAAGACAGACCCTAAAGGATCTAGGCAAATTTTGAGCTAGCCTAAGTATATGAAATTGACTCCAAGGCGAGTCTATACAATGCAGAAAAGAAGTGGATACACTGTTCTCTTACCACCACAGTAGAGAAGTGAGGATATTCCCCCTACTTCTAAAGGGAAAAGGCCCATGGATGAATAAGCAATGCATGGGTCCTCTCCTAAGAGGCTGAGACAAGAAGAATCAAGGCCAAGAGAGGAAGCTTACGCTCCTTCTCAATCCCCTATCCAATTAGATGAACATGGGGTAGCGGAGCAATTGGTACAATTAAGAAATGAGGGAAACATTTTTGTTTCCAATGATGACTTGTAAGAAGGGATGCTTGAGGCACCTAAAGAGGTAGCCATGGACCTTACTATTGATGAATTTGAGGGAAGAAAATTGTACCCTATTTTAAAGCAAGCTAGTGACTCTTTTCTTTTTTATGACAAATTTGTCAAGACTAGGGCATTCTCCCAGTTTTTATGGAGAATGAAGATAAATCGATACAAAGAGATCTATGAGAAGAAGAGGGAAGAGTTCCCTGATAAAGACATAATAGGAATAGAAAATGAGACCAAGGCAAAGATGGTCAAGCAGTTTGAAAAAAATACTCCTAAAGAAGGAAGGGCCATGGTTCATACTGCAGGAGTGCTAATTTTGCCAGAGTGGGACATTGCTGATGCAATTGTCTTTGACCAAGTCAAGAAAAGAAAAGTGAAAACTCTTACTACTACAAAGCATGCCAAACAAGCTGCTAGGGGAATTGATTTCTCGGAGGATCATGTAGCCTTGGTCATGTGGTCCCTAAAGAGGGAGGAAGATAAATGAATAAAGGAGGCTCTCTCCATAGGATATGCAGGTAGTTTGTTAGTTCAAAGAGTAGGTGAAACTTCTGGTGTGGAAGCATCAAACCTAATTCTAGAGACTGCCAAGTTCAATGTTCAAGTGACATAAAAGGATGCCCAAGAAAAGGAGCTTAGGCTCAAATTTGAAATGGTTCTCAAATATTACAATGAGCTCAAGGTAGAGCTAATTCAAAAAGACAAGTTGATTGCTCAGCTATCAGGGCCCCAGGATCACAAGTCTCCCCAATTGGTAATTTCTGACAAGCCTACAGTAGCTTCATCCTCAAGCCCAATTGTTGAGTTACCACCATCCCCTTACCTAGAGACAAGTATGGATGCAAGGGTTATTTGGGAGAAACAAAGATTAACACAGGAGACTAATAAATTGAGGGAAATAAGAATACAATTGGAGAAGGAAAAAGATGAAAATGTGAAGGCCACAGCTTTGGAAAATTAGAAGTATGATGAAAAAATGATAGATGCAATCATGTAGTTTGCATATGATTTGAAGCCCTCCATTTTCCATAGTCATGTCAATAAGTTACATTCTTTATTTGAAATTTTGAATAAGAAGGCTGAAATGTCACCAATTTTGAAGAAATGGATTGAGAGGTCTCCTAATGTGAAGTTGTTTTGAATGTTATCAAAGGGCCAAGAGGATCCTGATCCATTGATTAAGCTAGTGCATTAGATTGTGAAGAAAATGGTACAGTATGCCATCATTTTGGTTAATTTTATCAAAAGATCAAGTATGTTGAAAGCTGAATTAATGCTTTCAAACTATGAGCTGGTGCCCACCATTTTCATAGACAAGGGAAAATTTAAAGAAGCATATCTATGGAGAGAAGAGATGGATGCACTTTTTTCAGAAAGGGTGATTGGTGTCTTAAATGACACTTTTTCTATTAGCAACGTTATCAAGTTGTTAATGATTGCCAAATCAATGTTAGATAATATTTAGCATAAGGTCCCTCAGATTGAAAATGAATGGGAATAGTTATCAAGTAAGAGGACTAAGTTTGCCAATTTTGAGTTCCCAAGCTAGGAGGTGTACAATAGATGGAGGGATCAGTACATACCTCATGTTGAAAAAGTTAATACTCCGCCAGCCTCCTAGAGCAAGTGAAGGTAGTTAATTTTTTAGTCATAAAAGGTTGTTGAGATGTAGGAGGATATTCATTGTAGGATGGACAGCAAGATGTTGCAAATTAGATTTGTTGAAAGGTGCCAAGGATAGTATTGATGACATAAAGCAAGGTCGCTTGGCTACAAATATCTCACCTGCTTGACTTGTGTATTTATTGTAAACTTTTTGAGGTTGTTGTAAAGGCTTTTTAGGTTAGAGTTTTTACAAACCCTAGAATGATCGGTAGCTTGTTGCCTCTCCTTGTATATAAAGAATTTTCCATGATCATCCTAGGCATTGAGAGTTTAGGAGTTGAAAAGATAAAATTTTCTGAAACCCTAGCCCTCAGGTAGGGATTGTAATATATTGTATCAATTTTCATCAAACAATAGAAAGAAGTATAGGTTGCTGCTACTGGTTTGCAAGCATATCATTCAGAATATGATGTATACAATGTTAAAAGGTTATAATTAATACAAACTTCAAATCTTTGTCTCTCCTTTGAGTTTATTCTATAAATCTTTAAGTCTTTTCTAAGATTTATATGTATGTATTTAGCTTTGAGTTATGATCTAGGATTGGTTTAAATACTGCTCAAGGTGGGATACATGTTTATTGAATTCATTTGAGGATTTCCTAAAAAAGTAGGAAAGAGTTGGAATGTTTTGTATTTATGTTTAAAGATCAGTTATTTTCCAAATATCTTTGTATTCATTCTATCCTCTGATCTTTTTCCCAATGGATAGGGCACTAGCCTGTATTTCCCTATTTTGCTTTGTGTAGATTGATTAATATCTTGTGATCCTGAAACATAATCATTACCAGTTATTTTACTTTATTTACATTTATGTGTTGTTCTACCTAGTGATGGAGAGTCAATGAGTAATAGGTTGTTACTTAGTACTTTCTTATTGTCATCTGTTGTAAGATCTAGTATTAGATAAAGAATAGAGTCATATCTCTTGGATCAAGTGTACCCACCTTGGTTTTGCAGAGCCAGAAGTGAAGAGGGTAGTCTTGTCCCTATAGTTGGTCCAGTTGCTTATAGATTTCCCACATTTGGAATTAACCACTCCTTAACATCAGTGATAAGCATATTGGTATCTCATGGAGTGTAAAATCTTTTGAAGAACCAACAAAATGGTGACTCCGCTAGGGACTTGTTAAGAAAAGTATAAGTAACGTAGGTACAAGTTGAGCTAGACTCCTGGCCTGCTTATTTTTCAAACCAGTTGGTTACCTTACACACAAAGTTGATTTCTTTCCATTTTCTGCCTAACCTTCCCTATTTGTTTAAAATCATAGAAAAATCCCACATAGCTTGGGTGGTGACTCTAAAACATCTCTGTACCAGTGCTAAATTAAATATTACTATATCACTATGAGTTAGAAAAATACAAGGTATTGGAGGAAGGAACACCCAGAAGAAAGTTTGTAGGGTGAACTTCCTATCACATCTAGATGAGGCTAGGGTAGGAGTGAAAAAAGTGTCAATGACATGTCTCTTACCTGGAAATAAAAGGGGAACTCAAGACAGGAAGGTCTTGCTCCTCTTGGTCAGGAAGGAAATGCCTCAGAATATGAAGAGGCTATTGATCTGGGTTTAAACCAGTATGAGGATTATTATTCCCCTACAGAGAGACAGGGTGAGTGATTACCCCACAATAGGAAAATAGTCCCAAACAGATGGTATGGGGGGGAGAGAAGATCTAGAAGTAAAAGTAGGGGTGGACAAGATTTTGTTCCCCCTTCCATCCTTGGTTCATCATTGCCCTAGGGCCTCCATGAATCTTAGGATCAACAAGAAAAGCCCCAAGCACAACAAGCTGAGTTTGAAACAACTTTTCTTGATTCTGAGGAAATATTTGAGGAAGTGTATGAGTTGGAAAGAAGGATTCATGAACAAGTAGCTATTATGTAGAAGAGAGAAAAGGAGAAAGAAGAAAAAGTTAGACATGCCATGATAAGGGCTGACCAATTGAGAAGGCAACTGTTAAATTTAGAGGCTATTAATTATGTTCCCATTCCTAAACTGACAAGTGAACTTC
Organism: Chamaecyparis obtusa; assembly: GCA_027943335.1. Taxonomy (NCBI): domain Eukaryota; kingdom Viridiplantae; phylum Streptophyta; class Pinopsida; order Cupressales; family Cupressaceae; genus Chamaecyparis; species Chamaecyparis obtusa. The sequence goes on from BSBK01001514.1 coordinate 1,952,041, forward strand.
CTGTTGTTCATCAAATATTTGAAACAAGGGATCCAAAGGATAAGGGAAAGCATAAAGCAGTGGGCATTTCAATTAAATAACCTTTAGGCCCTAAACTTCCCATAGATTCCACTCTAAGATTGGTGGCAGACCTTGAAAAGGCTAAAAGGGAATGGGAATTTTTAGCCAAAGAACTTGAAAAGGAAAAATTAGAAGCCTCAACATTAGAAATGAGAAAGAAGATTGATTTTCTAAGATGGTCTACAGGACCCACAAACTTTGCTAATTCTACCATGACACAAGGAACTAATGTTGCAAACATAGCTAGTCACACAACTGGTGTTCCCCCACTGGGAGGGCTTAAAAGCTCTACCGTAGAAAACACTAATGCATCTACATCTCAAGGTGTTGGTATATCCAATACATGGCCTATTCATGAAAGATGTAAACAGTTGGTTTTCACTGGCATCCTTGGATATCCTAACCCTATTCTTGAAGAAATTAGGAAGAAGCTCCCCAAATTTACTGGAAGTAATGTTGTTACCTATGAAGAACACCTAAAAAGGTTTATTGATGTAATTGATGATTATAACATTGTGCCTGATGATGTTATAATGAAATTATTTATACAATCTCTAATAGAAGATTCAAGGGATTGGTTTAGGGCTTTGCCACATGGTAGAATAGGATCATGGGATCAGCTTAGACATTGTTTCAAAGAATAGTATGGTGACAAAACACATGAAGGTTTTATGCTAAATGAATTTAATAACATAAAAAAGAATTTTAATGAGGATGTTGTTGAGTTTAATGTCAGGTTCCAAAAAGCCATGCATAAGTTATTGCAGGTCATCAGACTAGATGACAGAGTATGTCTTGTCACATATTTAAATGCTTTTGACTCTAAGATGGGTTACCTTTTGAGAGACAAAAATCCAAGGAGTCTTGTTGAAGCTTACAAATTAGCTGTGAACATAGAGAGTAACCAAAGAATTTCAGGAAAGCTGGGAAGAAGGAAAGACAACAAATCACCATTATTAAATAGAAGGGATCCAAGAAAGCCTGTGAATGTAAAACCTAAGGATGATGATAGCTTAAAGAAGATATTGAAAGAAATAAAGGACTTGAAGCCTGGTGAACATAGAAATAATAAAATTACAGGAGGAGATAGGCCTCCTTTTAATAATTTTAACAAGTTACCAAGAATGCAGAATTATCCTTATAGTACTCAATGGAAAGATGGGAAGCCTATTCTTCCTGACAGTAAGGATAAACCAAATGATAGAACCCCTGATCCATTGTAGAGGAACTCAATGAATGTGGTGGAGGAAGTCCTGTGGTGTATTTCTTGTCAGTCACCACATGATCCAAATTATTGTGTCATATCCCAGAGTGTCTCTTCAGAAGATGAACAAGGATCTAATGAGGAACAACCTTATGATGACCAGGGATGTTGAGTTGTTTCCTATCATGTTTGGGATGAGGTTTAATCTACTGAAGAGGATGAAAATTAGGATGTTTTTAATTCTCAGGCCAAAACTGAATCTTACCATCAACAAGTTTTTTCAAATGAGGATAGTGATCTTGACAATGTCCAATGCAATGTTTCAAGGGATAAGGAAACAATTGTTTCGAGGAGACCTTCTGATGAAGAAATTGTTTTGATAATAGTAGACATGGTTACTCAAGCTAAAAAAAATTACAACCTGAGAAACAAAGTGGTTGGTAGTCCAAATCAGAAGCCTGCTGGAATTTTCAACAAGAAAATGGACAAAGATGTAAAAACATCACAGGACAAGTCTAAAGATGCCAGTGATGTTGAGAAGGTCAAAATAAAGAAGAATGCTAAACCTAACATTGTTTATAAGATAAAATCCAAACCCACAGCTGAGGATGTTCCAGCTTTGTAGAAAGAGAATGAAGCCCATAATAAAAAAAACTATAGACATATCCATCCAGGAGATTGATAAAGAAGTTGCAAATTCAAAACCATATATCTCTGATTCAAAATATGTCCCAATTGATATGAGTAAATTGTTGTCTCAGATTACTATTAAGGTCCCATTGCTGGAGATGATGAGAATAGAAGAACACAAATAAAAGGCCTTAAATTGGGTAAATGGTGTAGTATTTATGGATTCTCAAAAAATAGAAGGAACTGAGAAACAAATAGCAACTGTGAATGATGAAGATGGGAATTGTAGTGAGGAGATTGTTTTTGAAATTCCCCAAATTTATTTGGATACAAATATTGTTAGTACTATAGCAGGAACAATTGATCCTTTTTTCTTGACTCTGCAGATAAATGAAAAGTTGCTAAAACATTGTATGATTGACTTTGGAGCATCAAATACTGTTATGCCTACTGAGGTTATGAAGTCATTGGGATTAAAGGTGGACACACCCCATGGTAGGTGTCAGGCAATGGACTCAAGGGAGGTACTAGTTGTAGGTACTATCAAGGCCCTACCTTACCAACTAGCTACATACCCCAATAAACAATTGACCATGAGTGTCTTGGTAGTGGATATTCCTCCCCAGTATGGGATGCTACTATCAAGAAAGTGGAGTGCTTCTATGGGAGGTAGTATACAATGTGACTTGTCATTTGCTACTTTTAATTTGGAAGGATAGAATATCAAGATCACCAGGGAATCTAGAACTCCTCATATGATTGAAGAAGAAGAAGAACACACCATGAATTGTTTCCTTGATACTGACATTAATTCTTTCAAAGTCCAAGAAAGGGAAGTAGAGGAAGACGTTGAACCTGCTCACAGGTCGGAAAGCCAGGAGGGATGGATTAACCTTGATAGTTTGTGGACCATGTATTTTGATGGAGCTAATAGAAAAGAAGGATCTGGAGCTAGAATATTGCTCATATCTCCTAATGGTAAAACTTTCAAATTCTCCTTTACTTTGTTCTTTTCATGCACAAATAATGTTGCAGAATATGAGGCCCTATTAATAGGTCTAAGGTTGGCATCAAGGCATGGTATAAAATGTTTGAAAGTAATTGGTGACTCTAAGTTAGTTGTATCCCAAGTTAGATCAAAATATGGTTCAAAAAATTAGAAATTAAAGCAGTATAGCAATGCAGTGTGGGATGAGATTGAAGACTTTAGTGCTTTTAATATTTGTTGGGCAGAAAGAAGTCAAAACAGAATGGCAGACTTGCTGGCCAATGTGGCCCTCAGACCTAAAGATGTTACATTTGTAGATATATCTAATATAGAGGTACAAGTCAGGCCTTCCATCCCTGATAATGTAGATAATTGGCAGGATTTTTCTAATGACCAAGACATACTGAGGTTTCTCCAATGTGAATCTCATTTTGGAAATAAAGAAATGGATTTCAGTACTTATGTTGACACAGTGAATGGTAAAAATGTCATTTTTGGGAAGGAAGTTTTGCAATTAAAATCCAATAGAGTTCCCAAAGGATTAGTTTCTCTAGAAAGGGCAGTTGACAATAAAGACTAGGTTTTCTCTGCTAATACTGATAAAATCAATGAGCTTGAAGAAATAAACTTGGGAACTAGAATAGCCCCCAAGAAGGTTTATATAGGTAAGTGTCTATCCCCAAGAACTAGAAAAAATTTGATTGACCTTCTCAAAAAATTTAGGCATGTTTTTTCTTGGTCATATGAAGATCTTAAAGCTTATAGAGAGGATCTCTTTCAACATGAGATTCCACTCAAGGAAGGAACAAAACCTTTTAGACAAAATTTGAGACCTGTTAACCCTACCCTGGCACCTAAAATGCAGGGTGAACTCAAAAAGATGATGGATGCTAGGATAATCAAGCCTATTAGACATTCCACTTTGGTTTCAAATTTGGTGCCTGTTAGAAAGAAAAATGGTGACAACGGGTTATGTGTAGATTTTAGGAATCTTAACATCAACTCTCTAAAGGATAACTATGGATTACCAAATATGGAGAACATGTTGCAAAAAGCCACTGGATTAGAATTAATGTCTATGATGGATGGTTTTTCTGGTTACAACCAGGTAATGGTCAAAGACACAGAGAAATTCAAAACTACATTTACAACCCCATGGGGGACATATGTTTATGTGAGGATGCCCTTTGGGTTGATTAATGTTGGTGCTACTTTTCAAAGGGCTATGGATGTGGCTTTTGTAGATTTTATTGATAGATTTATGGTGGTGTATCAAGATGACTTGACAACTTTCTCAACTAAAGAAGAACAACATTGTCAACATCTAGAGAAGATTTTCATTAGAGCATTAGAATATGGGGTTTCTTTGAACCCAAAGAAATGCACTTTTGGTGTGGTAGAAGGAAAGCTTCTAGGGCATATTGTTTCAAAGGATGGGGTGAGGATAGACCCTGAAAGAGTGCTAGCTATTGATAGATTATCTTTACCAAAAAATATCAAGGGAATTCAGTCCTTTTTAGGATAGGTCAATTTTTTAAGAAGGTTTATTACAAACTTTGCAAAGATTAGCATTCCCATATCAAGAATGTTGAAGAAAGGAGAAAAAGTTGAATGGAATATGGAAGCAATACAGGCATTTAATGATATAAAAAGGGCTATCAAACATGCCCTAGTCTTGAAAACACCAGATTATAGAAAACCTATGCAGATCTTTTCTTTTGCATCTGCCCATACTATTGCTGCAGTACTATTACAAAAATATGCTAATGGTTTTGAACAACCTATTTCCTTTTTTAGCAAGACCTTGCAGGTAGTAGAATTAAACTATGATATTATTGAAAAACAAGCTTATGCCTTGGTAAAGGCCATTAAAACATTTAGATGCTATTTGGTGGGAGCCACAGTGGTTGCCTATGTTCCAAGTGCTACAATCAAAGATATCTTGGTCCAACAAGAGGTTCCAGGAAGAAGATGTAGGTGGATTAATAGGATTCAAGAATTTAATATTGACATCCACATTACAAAGTTGGTAAGAGGTTTGGGCCTAGCAAAGTTGATGGCTCAAAGCAATTTAAATGCAAACTAGATAAATATGTTGGAAGAGGATCAGAGACCTTTTGTATGTAACATGGACTATTGTGAGTGGTACAAGGACATTGTCAAGTACTTGAAAAAAATGGTTTTACCCCCCGAGTTCGATGATAACAAGAAAAGGACCATTAAACTTCACTCTATAAGATATGCAATCATAAATGGTGAATTGTGGTGGAGTAATGAAGGTGTCTTGCTTAGATGTGTAGATCAGGTTAAGGCCAAACTTTTGATTAATGAAATGCATAATGCGGTTTTTGGATGACATTAAATGGAAAAGACTACAGCCCATAAGATCATCAGGGTAGATTTTTGGTGGCCATCACTTTTCAAAGATACCCATCAGTTTGTAAAAAAATATGATCCTTGTCAGAAATTTGCAAGGAAATTGAAATTTAATGGAAATCTGCCTCTCAGACTTGTTTCTATTCAAGCTCCTTTCCAGAAGTGGGGTATGGATTTCATTGGTGAAATCCCTAATAAGTCTAGTGGTGGACATGCTTATATCCTAGTGGCAACTGATTATTTCACCAAGTGGGTTGAAGCAATCCCCTCAAGAAGAGAAACTAGCAAAGTGGTAATAGACTTTATGATGCAAAATATCCTGACAAGATTTGGTTGCCCAGAAACTGTGGTAGTTGATAATGCAATTTGTTTTAGGTTAGAAGAGTTTGTTTTCTTCTATCAAAACAATGGTATAAAGATTTCATATTCATCTCCCTATCATCCACAAGGCAATGGCCAGGCAAAATCTAGCAACAAGAGTTTGATTAAAATTCTAAAAAGAGTCCTTGATAAAAATAAGAAGGCCTAGGACTCCAAGTTGTTACAAGCCTTATGGGCTGATAGGGTTACAGTCAAGAAAGCAATAGGATGTGCCCCTTTTGACTTGGTATATGGGATCAATGCAAGATTACCCCAAAACAATTTGTTACAGATGTACCAATTCATTCAGGCATATGATGATGATGTGGAAGAAGATATGACTGTCATAATAAATGATTTGATTCAATTGAATGAGGTAAGGAATGATGCACATGATAAGAATGAGAAGATGCAGGCCTAGTGTAAAGTCTTGTATGATAAAAGGACTACTTAGAGGAGCTTTGTGAATAGTGACATGGTCCTAATGTGGAATGGAAGACTGGAAGATAAAGGGAAGCATGGGAAATTTGATCCAATCTGGTTAGGACCATATATCATTGAGGAGAAATGGGGGAAAAATTCTTATCTTTTGAAGGATCTAACAAGAAAGTTTGTGGAATTTCCAGTTCATAGTCAATTCTTAAAATTTTATTTTTCTTAAAATCTCCTGAGTCCTTGTGTAGGTTTAGTTTTAATTTTGTGTACAATTCCCTGTTTTTGTCACATTTTTGTTCTAGTTTGCTCTTCCAAGAGTTTTTGGTTTTCTCGTTGTATTTGCAGGAGATGCACATCCCCAAGCATGAGCCACTATTATCACTATACAAATTTTCTAGCTTCATGTTAATATTTTTGAAAAATAATCCAAGTTGTTGACCTAATGGTAACATTTCATGTTGAAAAACCCTAAATTAGATTCAAGCCCTAGCTAGTCTAGAGACTTATCCTATTTTCATGTTACCTTTTTGGCTCACTAATCCCCCTAATAAAGAATGTGTTATTTTTGACCCCCTTTATTCATCACTTCATATGTTATGTGGTTAGGTTTTGGAATCGGGGTACCTTTTAATTAATTGTTTCTTTCAAAGCCTAAGTTCTTGATAAAATTTTCAATAGTATCGAACCCTTCAAATATTTGGCTGTCATTGAATTACAAGACTACCCGTTGTTAGAATCTCTAACATGCACTTTAGCAACGAAGTGCCACCTGTCCGAGCAGGCCTATCTGGTAACAAGGTGTGCTGGCATTTAAAGAATGAATCACATCAACGACTGTTGCTATACCGTTGGACCAAGATGATAGCCATTTAAACATCACGCTTTAGCAACAACTATCTGACTCTCTTTAAGGACTGAAATGTGAAGTGGGCCTTGAAAGTGCCAGGTCACATTGACATGTATGCTTTTGATTGGTTGTCGGGAGTTATGATGTGGTGGTTGTCAACATGATTCGAACTGAGAGTGAAAAGGTCAAGAGGCCCACCTATTGGTTCTTCCTGACGAGGCGGTTATTGATTCAACAGAGATTAGTGAAGTGTCATAGTGGGGCCTAATTTTTCTGAATGGTTAAGATGCAACAACATCTCATGGTTGTTATTATACCACTGGGGTAAGATGCACATTTTTTAGGGTCAATGGTAAAGTGACAGCCATAGATCTTGTTTAAAAATGGGGACTATTTGGTGGGTCCTTTGCTGCTAATTTTTTGATAACGCGGTCATTTCTGATTGGCCAAGGGTAATAATGACATGTCAAAATTGCTAGTGCGTTTGACACTAAGGATAAAGTTAGGGCTTCTTCACTGCTGACTTGTCCGACATGGCACTTCCTGATTCGATAGAATTTCTAAACGGAAAGGTGGGGTCACTTCTTTGACAATAGATAAAGTGTTGAAAGTTAGAAAGAATCTTACAGCTATCGTTACACTGTTGGATGAAGATGCTCAAGTTTTACGCTTGCGCTTTAGTGATGAAGTGCCACGTGTTTGCTCTGATTGAGATAAAGTTAAGTTATTTATTTCCTCACATGCCTTTATTGAAATGTTCTCATTGGTCAAGAACTAATTTGGGAAAAAGTAATGCAAGGTTATTTTTTTAAACTTGTCAACCGTCCGATGCACCAGAGAAGAAATAAATCAATGGTCTGAATTCAAATTTCTACTCAGTGACATTTTTCACATCCTGTGAATAACTGAGGCTGCCAACTTTCAGTAATGGCAGATTTAATGTGTTATGTGCGGATAGATTTTAAGTAGTTACCAATGCTATACATCAAAATTGAATCATTGTTTCTATTCACTATACTCATAAGCATTTCTGGAAAACTTGATTCATCCTCTCAGGGTGATTTCAAGTGAAGAATTTGCAAGTGCCTGGTAGGTTTCTTTTCTGAGTTTAAAATTGTTTGAAGTCTGTGAAGGAGTTGTGAAGGAATTTGTGTTGCTAGTTGATCATTTTTAGGGTTTTCTTGAGTATTCATATATTGTTTTATAAAATCCCTAGTTTCAAAATGCCACCAAAGATAAACCTGTTTGGTCAGATAGAGTACAACAAAAGAGGAGTCTTTAAAGATTTAATGCAGTTATTACCACATTCAGATAACGGGGTAGCTAGGTTAAAGGAGTTAGTTTCAAGAAAACCTAGGGATTCTGTAGAAGAAGCACTCCATGACAGAGGGAATTGGATGAGAGATGCTAAGGTTGTTAAAAAGCATAATGGTCTTATTTTGTTTAGATCAGCATACTCATAGAGAAATTCCTGTGCCCCTCTTAGTAATATTTGGCAGTTTGATATAGGAAAATTGGTGGTTCCTGGTGTGTTTATGGATGCTGAGTTATTGATTCAGATTGCTAAATGCTATGATCATGTGACAAAGTGTGTCAAGGATGTAAATGGGAAGGACCTAATTAGCATTATAGATTATGAGATTAGGGAAGTTTTTTCACTAAATGACCCTTCTGTTGGGTTGGAGAAAATTGATTTCACAAAATTTATAGAAATATATGAAGCATAGAAGGATTATTTGAGAGTAGGACCTTTAAGGGAATTTCTAGAGGAGATTGGATCTATGTGTCTTATTAGTCCAAGCATGCCAGAGCCTTTTAGGCTAGATTTGTTCAGTAAGAGAGCACCAGAGGTTTATAAATCATTGAATTTAATTCTAGGGCATGATGAAGCAACTCATATGCCAGTCCCATACATGTTTATAATGGTACAATCTATGCACCCCCAATTGGCACTAATTTTTTATTTTGCATCTCATCTAGCTATCTTGATCCATGAGGGATTGATGGGAATTAAGGACATGAAGGTTAGTAGGCCTTTTGGATGGTACTCGATGCTTATGCACATGTTCCTATACAAAGGTGAGCAATTTTTTAGCTCAACAATAAATATTGTGAAAGAGAGGAATGGAGAAACCCTTCCAGTACAACTATGGACTACAACCCTGTCATGGGATAGAATTGATGCCAGTTACATTGCATTTGATAGGGATTTTGCCTGAAGGCTTAGAACTCTTTTGTTTTTTGACAATCCAAGGATCCCAAGAGAGTTGCTAAGATTAATCAGGCCAAAGGAATATTGTCAAGATATCACCATAGTCCATAATTTTTGGGATATCATTATGTATCTTGTTTCTAGATTTTTTAGGGTTTATGGTTGCAAAGTGACACCATACATCTTGCCTTACCAAGTTCCATTAAAAATAGGGTATGCTAAAATATTGAGACAGATTGGTGACCTACAAGAGACCACTCTCACTGGTAAGGGAAGTGGAACTTTCTTCCCAAACATAACTATCGCACATCAGTATGTGATTACAAAGGGAGGTTGGGTCCATTTAAATAAAGTGCTACAGCCCTACAGAGTGACAATGACCACCATTAGGTGTGCAGATATAGAGGGTTTCCTCTTAGGAACGTTTAGAGAAAAGGTAAGGGGTGCTCTTATTGAGCATCAATTTAATTTTCCTGAAGATGTGATAAGGAATGAGTTTGACCTTCAAACTCAAGAGATTAAGAAAGGGAAATGGGTCATCTACAAGAAATCTATGGACTTCTTTAGAAATTTTGACAAAGCATATGACCAATTAAATGGTTTTGAGCCATGGGCAAGGAAAGTGGATTCCCTAATGGAGTATTTTGAAGGCATCATGCATGCTGTAAATGAAAAGAGGGCTATTGTAAGCAAGACAGACCCTGAAAGAGCTAGGTAGATTTTGAGCCAGCCTAAGTATATGAAATTGACTCTAAGGGGAGTCTATACAATGCAGAAGAGAAGTGGATACACTGTTCTCTTACCACCAAAGCAGAGAAGTGAGGATATTCCCTCTACTTCTAAAGGGAAAAGGCCCAAGGATGAATTGGCAATGCAGGGGTTGTAACACCACCCAATAACTAGGTGACGAAACCAAAATAAAATCATCCAGAAACATACACCAAAAGGAGATAACAAATTTTTTTTTCATTTAACTTCCATAAAACTGAATATATAAGTTTACAAACTGTCTTACAAAGTTGTTCATACAAATTTCTGATTACAAAGAGTTACATCAGTACTCTTAATTGAAATGATTCAAATACAAATGTAGGAAATCTGCCTAAGTTTCCCTATAAGATCTATAAACTGCCCTAATGATCAACATTATTGTTACAATCTGTTTCCCATAAATTTTAACAGCGGCCAACCACTGACCCAGATTCATAGTTTTATCCATGTAGGTTCCTGAAATAACAAATAAGAACACAACACCACAAAACAAATAGGGCTCAGCATAAATACAATACACATAAACCTCCATGATAAACCTGCAATTATAAGCATCATAATGAACATATTTCATATACCATAAAACTCATTTGAACCAAAACATTATTATCTCATTACAACAGTCACATAATATAGAAGACAAGACAACATGTTATGACGAAATAACTCGCAGTCAGAATTCCAGAAAGATGATGCACATATCCACTGAGATGTTTAAACACTGAAGAGTCAAGATTCTGCACCCATGGTTGTGCCCATGACATATCTTACAGTGCAAGGTAATCTGTACTCCTGTTAATAAACTTAATAGTGCACACAGCTATCTGTTAATCCGTTTAATAACGTAACAGTACCTTATGCCCCATACTCCATTCTAGATCACGCAAATCATAGACATAGGGGAGGCCAATTATCTTTTTAAATTAAAACCCAACCCAATAAATTTTAAAGGTTATCACTTGTTCACTGAATTGGTTCTCCCAATTCAGCCATCTCCACATGTGATCATCTTCTGAAATTCTTCACAAACACATGCTAACTAAAATAACCAGAAACCATCATGCAAATAGAAATCTATCTATTTAACCACATGATACATTCAGCCTGGTAATGGAACAGTACAAAGATATACATTTTATCTTACAATTCCATTTCATATTTCTTTTCCATCCAGCTATTCACAATAGCAGAACTAAGAAAGATTCCTGCTTAAACATCTTATTCACAACTTGTAAGATAAAGTACAATTGTCACCCATAAGACAATAAAATAGAACTGTGAACATATTCAGTCCAAAAAGTAACACAATTAAACACTTAACTGAAATAATGATAAATCAAATTGCCTAAAGTGTCTATTGACAGTGAAACTCGAATACATAACTAGCACAGACACATCTTAATAGACATCCACAACTAAGTTCCACAATTACTTTCAATGAAACGTTGAACAAAATTACACTAACTTCTTTTAAAATATAACTAATAACCCACCGAATTCCACAAGATGTAATGACACCACTCAAAAGAATAAAACAAATTCCAACATCTTACAATATGGATATCATTCTCCATTTAACAAACCGTTTTAATCACAAGTTGAATTTAACATCATTTTCCATTTACAGACCAATGACAACATTTCTACATTAAAGAAACATTATAACAGTAACAGAAGATATTTCTACATTCAGAGATTTTCTCTTCTTCTTTTTTAAAAAGAACTATTCCTATACAAATCATTATTCACATCGACTTGCTATAGTTAACCAGTGAATAATCTTATTCCTATACGAATAAATCGACACTCAGAATTCTTTATTGCATAACACAAAACAGCTACGATATATATATATGTATCCTCTGTTTACCTCATGTAACATTATCGAATACATTTACAACTTCAATATTTTCAACAATGACAACCATAGTATTCGCTGAAGAGATAGAGCACTAATACAGTGACTGGTTAAATGACCATCTGATGAGTTTAACAATCGACAATAAAAATAGAGTTGCTTAACAACTATGTAAACAAATCTCAAGCACCTCGACATCAATAACTCAGTTAAGAAAATGCCCAAATACCCGAGAGCAATCAACTCTACATAGTCAACACATTAAACATCATTCATTTCGAAACCATTCACTATATCATTGCTCGGTTACAACTATGTTTATAATACAGTTTTTTCCCAATAGTCATTTAACCACAACCTAAAACCTCCAATCCTAGTATCGTTCATGATACGCATTCTTGCAAAGCTAATAACTTAGCCCCTAGTGTTCGACACTTCAATAATAACAATACAAGCTGACAACACTATCTAGCAGAACTTTAAACTACGAACAGACACCAACAAAAAAAAAACCCTCAAACAGAATCCACATTTTATAAGACTATGATTACTCCAAATACCTTCGCATATCTGCGGTCTACAGTTAAAAACTGATACAATTTCTTGTTTCACACTCCAAACAAAAAAAATAGAATGACATACGATACACGACCATGTCTGGTGTTTCGTTTTCCCTAAATCTCATTCACATTAACCCTCGAAATGAATGCATCAGATACACATAGTACTGACATAAAAATTTCCCCTATATTTTATTGCACTAAAACCCTCAACAATTACTTGAAAACGTTCATTACACATTGAAACTGAGATCTCTTAAGAATATCTATCTAATGATTTCACTGAGTTTCGAAACCAACTATCTATATACACTTCTACTTAAATATTTCATCATCTCAAACACGACATATCACAAAACAATACATGCATTTAACAGAGTAAATGAAAAACAACATAGTATAGAGGAGAATAGGGTTAGATGCTAGCCCTGACCTGCACAATACCCTCTGAAACAAAATCCAAGCTCTGGTCACCACAGAAGCCTTCAAACCAGTAGATAATAGCAACTCGAGAATGGAATACGAAGAAGCTATACTGCAATCGAGATAAAGAAATAGCATCCTCATAATGGCCGCACTCACAGCCCTGAAAATCACCATATTAACCTCTGCAATAAACAGAGGAAGAAACCCCCACAACATGCATCCCTTCCTCCAAAACCATCGCAACAATGGCAAACAAGAACTTTAGAAAGAAGATAACATTCATTAACTGCTCCTTACTAACCGTGAACGGCCTCCCACACTTGGCAAGCTACGAGCCAAGTATGGTACCAACTCGCAGTCCACACACCCCAATGCACTGAACTAGTGCGTGCAGAATTAACTCCCATAACGTATCAAATGCCACCTTACCTTTTCCAATTCCCAAAGCTTGGCATCAAAGCCAACACATATGCTGATATCAAAACATAACTTCACAAAACCGCCACCACACCAATGCATCTTCTCCTATGAATATGGGGTGGTCATAATTCATTTATCTTATATGTATAAATATGTTTATATGTAATATGATCGCCTCTTATTCATATGAGAAGATGTTCCAATAAAAGATATAGTCCATTAACATGGCACATATATAAATATATACATATATATATGTTATATATATGTTTATATATTTATATATATTTATACATCTATATATATGCTATATATATATTAATATATATATATATATATATATATATATATATATATATATATATATATATATATATATATATATATATATATATATATATATATATATATATATATATATATATATATATACATATATCTAACGAAACAAATAGAATAGAAGTTAATATTAACTGAGCACTAATTTAATAGACAAAATACATGATTTCATATAAACAGAGCTATTTAACTCAGATTTCAGAATCACATTGAATAACATTATTCGTGAACAAACGGAGCTTTCATTTCATAACAGAATTATAGAATGGGCATGATCAGAAAACCACTAAGATCTGAAAACTAAACACTCAAAATAAATCCATAATAGAAATAGATTATATTATTGAATCCTTTGACAGTAACTAACATACCCGCACATACAGATCTTAAAACATAAGGAACTGAATTTAACAAATTTACTAACTAACAAAGTATAATCAACTAACACAGAATAATGTTTTCCAGTCTCAACTAACAACAAATAAGACATCAAGAGTACTTCTGATAAAAACTGAATGAAATAGGGTCAGGCATGACACCCTCCCCCACTAGTCCTTGACTTCCTCCTGGAAGTCAGCAAAGAGGAACGGATGTGCTGCTCGCATCAGATCATAATCTTCCCATGTAGCAGAAGACTCATCATTTGGATCCCATTGGACCCTTACCTGCCTTATTTTTCTGCCCCTTAATTCCAGAGTTCTGTCCTGAATAACCCTAACTAGTTCCATCATAATCTGGCCATCTATTACCTACAGATCATTCCAATTAAGAACATGTGCAATATTAGGATTATATTTACGTAGAACAGAAACATGAAAAACATTGTGAATACGAGATAGTCCCAATGGTAGAGCAAATTTATAGGCAACTGGTCCAATTCGCTCCAAGATTTCAAAAGGGCCCACAAACCGTGGTGCAAGTTTAGATCCTTTCCCATAACGAATAGGACTCTTCCTAGGTCTCACCCTAAGAAACACTTTGTCACCCACCACAAATTGACAATCAATTCTATGCTGATCAGCGTACTTTTTCTGTCTGTCCTGAGCAGTGAAAAGGTGTTTTCTGATTCTCTTCACCTGCTGTTCCATTTCCAGCAACAACTCAGGTCCTAAAAGTACTCTGTCATCCAAATTATCCCAACTCAAGGGCGTTCTGCAAGGTCTTCCATACAGAGCCTGAAATGGAGCCATTCCTATAGAACTGTGGTAACCATTGTTGTAAGCAAATTCCACAAGATGCAGATACTCTTCCCACTTGTTCTACCTGTCCATGACATACATTCTGAGCATGTCTTCCAGAATTTGATTGACACGTTCAGTTTGTCCATCCGTTTCCGGGTGATAGGTGGAACTAAAATTCAGTTGAGTACCTAAATCCCATTGCAAAGACCTCCAAAAAGCAGAAGTAAATACTGGATCCCTGTCTAAAATTATCTTTTTGGGAATCCCGTGCAATCTAACCACTTGTTCCATATAGATTCTGGCCACTGAAGACGCATTGTAAGTAGACCTAATTGGAATGAAGTGAGCTATCTTAGTCAAACGGTCCACAATAACCATGATTGCATCATGATGCCTAGCAGTGAGTGGTAACCCAATAATAAAATCAATAGAAATGGTGTCCCATTTCCATTCAGGAACACTATGAGACTGAAGTAACCCCGCTGGATGTTGATGTTCAGCCTTAACCCTCTGGCATTCCAAACATCTTGCCACAAAGTCAGCTACATCCCTTTTCATTCCGGGCCAATAATAATGCCGTTTGAGATCAGCATGCATTTTCTTAACACCCAGATGAGCTGAATATGGTGCTTTATGGGCTTCAACCATGACCAAACCATGCAAGCTTCCTATATCAGGAACATAAATACTGCCCCGATAGACTAATAGCCCCTCCGAATTGATGGAATATCCCTCAAATTGACCTTCCATCAAACTGCCACTATCAATTACAGCCTTAACTTCTGAATACCACTGATCTGCTGACAAGTTCTGTAGAATTTTCTCCTTCAAATCCACCGTTAAGATCAAGGAAACAATCTCGTGACACCTCCTACTAAGAGCATCAGCTACTACATTTTCTTTTCCTTGAACATATTTTACCTCAAAATCGTATTCACACAAAAAATCCATCCATCTTCGCTGCCTAGCATTAAGATTGGGCTGTGTGAATAGATACTGCAAACTTCTATGATCAGTATGCAACTCAAAACATTGACTGAGAAGAAAATGTCACCACTTAGTCAAAGCATGCATAACTACTACGAATTCTAAGTCATGAGTTGGATAATTAACTTCATGATTCTTAAGTTTCCTAGATTCATAGGCTATCACCCGGCCATCCTGCATCAACACTGCTCCAATGCTGTCTAAAGAAGCATCTGTACACACTACAAATTCCTTTGAAGGATCAGGTACTGCCAAGATAGGAGCACTAGTCAAGCATTCCTTAAGCTTACGAAATGCTACCTCGCACTCTTCCATCCAAGAAAACTTTTTCCCTTTCCTTTGCAAGGAAGTAATAGGATGAGCAATTTTAGAGAAATTGGACACAAATCTTCGATAGTAACTTGCCAATCCCATGAAACTACAGACTTCTGACACATTGGTTGGAGCTAGCCAATTTATAATAGCCTGGATCTTGGAAGGATCAACAACTATCCCATCCCCTGAAATGATATGACCTAAATAGAAAATCTCCTTCTTGAAGAACTCACATTTCGCTAAATTAGCATAAAGCTTGTTCCTTCGGAGACAATCCAGAATTTGCTCGAGATGTTGCTCATGCTCTTCAACAGAGTTAGAATACACCAAAATATCATCCAAGAAAACTACAACAAATTTGTCTAGATACTCTCTGAGTACATTATGCATCAAATTCATAAAGACTGAAGGTGCATTAGTCAACCCGAATGGCACCACTGAAAATTCATAGTGTCCATATCTAGTACGAAAAGCTGTCTTATGAATATCTGACTCCTGGATTCTAAGTTGATGATATCCTGATTTAAGATCAATCTTTGAGAAGATACGAGCACCCTTGACCTGATCAAACAAGTCATCAATCCTAGGCAAAGGATACCTATTCCGGATAGTGACCTTGTTCAAATGCCGGTAGTCAATACAAAGTCTCAAAGAGCCATCCTTCTTCTTGACAAAGATAACTGGTGCACCCCAAGGTAATACACTAGGACGGATCAGTCCTTTACCCAAAAGCTCTTCTAACTAAATTTTAAGTTCATTCAATTCTTGCGCTGTCATACGGTATGGAGCTTTGGAAATTGGTTCAGTTCTAGGTACCAAATCAATTCGGAAATCAATTTCCCTTTTAGGGGGTACGCTAGGAATCTCTTCCACAAAAACATCAGAAAACCTCTGCAACACTGGATGATCAGGAGAAGCGTCTCCTGCAACAACATCCTCCAAATCATTCACAGTGATAGCGAATAACTTGCAGCCTTTTCGGACACACCTTACCAATTGCTTGGCAAAAATGGTTCTGACTGAGATAGGTCTTTTTACCCCAACAATAATCTTGGGTGCCCCCAAGTCATCAACACACTTGACCACTTTGCCCAAACAATCGATCACTGGTTGATGTTGTTCAAGCCAATCCATACCCAGAACTATATCATAGGATCCCAATGGAATTACCCTAAGATCAACTGAAGTAATAAAGGATTTCAACTGAACCTTGCAACCTGGAGCTATTACCCCAGCCTCTACTCGAGACCCCGAAGCTAACTCCACTTGCCATAAGATATTAGCTCTAGCCACTGGAATACCACTCTGTGTAGCTAAGCTAGAAGAAATAAAGGAATCGGTAGCACCAGAATCAAACAAAATGGATATCTCCTTACCTTGCATTTTACCTCTAGCCTCAATGACTGTGTTCTGATGCTCTGCCTGCTTCTGGTCCAAGGTTGCAAATACACGGTGGTTCCATGCTGAATCACTCACCGTAGCCTCTGACCTGGGTGGATTAACCTCTGATCTCTGTTTGACCAAACCAGGACATTGAGCCTGATAATGTCCTTGCTGCCCACAACGGAAACAAGTCACAGTCCTCTTGAAATCCCTGCTCTGAGAAAGTGTACTACTCTGAATACTCTGCGACTACTGAGGAGGTTTAAATTGATCAGACCCCCTATTGTTCCTGTTAGATGATGTGGGTTTGTCAAACTTTCTCTTTTTGAACTGTCCACTAGAAAATCCAGTTTTGAGGTTGCCTTGAGACTGCTTCGGACTCCTGAAATCACTCTGACTAGGTGGATTCACACTTTCTTTAGGGAATGACCCATGGTACCCTGACTTCATCTCAATAAGCTTGGCTCTCTCAGAAGCCTCCTACATAGTCATAGGTTTAAAGGTCCTCACCTCTTCACCTATTTTGGGATTGAGTCCCCTGATGAAATGCTGTACCAAAGCCTTATTGTCCTCCATCCACCCTGAGTATTTCTTGAGTTCGTAGAACCTTCGTTCATAGGTCTCTACTGAAGCACCCTTCTGCAAAATATTGAAGAACTCTTCTACATGGCCTTGCTACCAGTACTCAGACATAAACCTCTCCTTGAAGTGTTCCAAAAAGAGTTCCCATGTCACCTGAGAGATATCTATTCCCAGTTTATCCAACTCTTGCTCCCACCAAATAGAAGCAAAATTCCTGAGCTGCATGACCGTCCACTGCACCTTCACATTTCTCTAGTAACGGTGCAAAATAAAACATCGCTCGATGTTCAACAACCAAGCTTTAGCTGCGGTACCTTCTTCTATCCCATAAAATGGTGGTCCTTTAATCTTGGATAGATCTTTAATCTGTGCCTTGACAACAGGTTCTTCCTCAATAAGAGGACCATCAACATGAACCTGAGGCACTGGAGGATTTACTTCCCCCCCTGGAAAATGATTATTAGCCTCAATATTATCCAATCGATCCAAAATTCATTGGAGAACATTAGCATGAGGATCCCCTTGTTCATCCTGATTGACACCTTGCCCAATGGGGTTATTTCCATCCGCATCCTGGTGTCTGGGAATTCTACCATGGCCCCTACCTCTGCCTCTGCCTCTGCCTCTGCCTCTGCCTCTGCCTCTTTTGACATTATCATTGACTGGGTCACCGCGTCCCTGAGCTCCTCTTGTAAGGGGAGGCATACTAGCAACCTGAGACAAACAACTACCATTAAAAGACTACACAACAAGTGAACTAAACCCTTAACCCGAAGTCCTAGTTAAAGAAACTTGGCTCTGATACCAAATGTATCACCACCCAATAACTAGGTGACGAAACCAAAATAAAATCATCCAAAAACATACACCAAAAGGAGATAACAAAAAAAAATTTCATTTAACTTCCATAAAATTGAATATATAAGTTTACAAACTGTCTTACAAAGTTGTTCATACAAATTTCTGATTACAAAGAGTTACATCAGTACTCTTAATTGAAATGATTCAAATACAAATGTAGGAAATCTGCCTAAGTTTCCCTATAAGATCTATAAACTGCCCTAATGATCAACATTATTGTTACAATCTGTTTCCCATAAATTTTAACAGCGGCCAACCACTGACCCAGATTCATAGTTTTATCCATGTAGGTTCCTGAAATAACAAATAAGAGCACAACACCACAAAACAAATAGGGCTCAGCATAAATACAATACACATAAACCTCCATGATAAACCTGCAATTATAAGCATCATAATGAACATATTTCATATACCATAAAACTCATTTGAACCAAAACATTATTATCTCATTACAACAGTCACATAATATAGAAGACAAGACAACATGTTATGATGAAATAACTTGCAGTCAGAATTCCAGAAAGATGATGCACATATCCACTGAGATGTTTAAACACTGAAGAGTCAAGATTCTACACCCATGGTTGTGCCCATGACATATCTTACAGTGCAAGGTAATCTGTACTCCCGTTAATAAACTTAATAGTGCACACAACTATCTGTTAATCCGTTTAATAATGTAACAGTACCTTATGCCCCATACTCCGTTCTAGATCACGCAAATCATAGACATAGGGGAGGCCAATTATCTTTTTAAATTAAAACCCAACCCAATAAATTTTAAAGGTTATCACTTGTTCACTGAATTGATTCTCCCAATTCAGCCATCTCCACATGTGATCATCTTCTGAAATTCTTCACAAACACATGCTAACTAAAATAACTAGAAATCATCATGGAAATAGAAATCTATCTATTTAACCACATGATACATTCAGCCTGGTAATGGAACAGTACAAAGATATACATTTTATCTTACAATTCCATTTCATATTTCTTTTCCATCCAGCTATTCACAATAGCAGAACTAAGAAAGATTCCCGCTTAAACATCTTATTCACAACTTTTAAGATAAAGTACAATTGTCACCCATAAGACAATAAAATAGAACTGTGAACATATTCAGTCCAAAAAGTAACACAATTAAACACTTAACTGAAATAATGATAAATCAAATTGCCTAAAGTGTCTATTGACAGTGAAACTCGAATACATAACTAGCACAGACACATCTTAATAGACATCCACAACTAAGTTCCACAATTACTTTCAATGAAACGTTGAACAAAATTACACTAACTTCTTTTAAAATATAACTAATAACCCACCGAATTCCACAAGATGTAATGACACCACTCAAAAGAATAAAACAGATTCCAACATCTTACAATATGGATATCATTCTCCATTTAACAAACCGTTTTAATCACAAGTTGAATTTAACATCATTTTCCATTTACAGACCAATGACAACAACATTTCTACATTAAAGAAACATTATAAGAGTAATAGAAGATATTTCTACGTTCAGAGATTTTCTCTTCTTCTTTTTTAAAAAGAACTGTTCCTATACAAATCATTATTCACATCGACTTGCTATAGTTAACCAGTGAATAATCTTATTCCTATACGAATAAATCGACACTCAGAATTCTTTATTGCATAACACAAAATAGCTACGATATATATATATATATGTATCCTCTGTTTACCTCATGTAACATTATCGAATACATTTACAACTTCAATATTTTCAACAACGACAACCATAGTATTCGCTGAAGAGATAGAGCACTAATACAATGACTGGTTAAATGACCATCTGATGAGTTTAACAATCGACAATAAAAATAGAGTTGCTTAACAACTATGTAAAAAAATCTCAGGCACCTCGACATCAATAACTCAGTTAAGAAAATGCCCAAATACCCAAGAGCAATCAACTCTACATAGTCAACACATTAAACATCATTCATTTCGAAACCATTCACTATATCATTGCTCAGTTACAACTGTGTTTATAATACCGTGTTTTCCCAATAACCATTTAACCACAACCTAAAACCTCCAATCCTAGTTTCGTTCACGATACGCATTCTTGCAAACCTAATAACTTAGCCCCTAGTGTTCGACACTTCAATAATAACAATACAAGCTGACAACACTATCTAGCAGAACTTTAAACTACGAACAGACACCAACAAAAAAAAACCCTCAAACAGAATCCACATTTTATAAGACTATGATTACTCCAAATACCTTCGCATATCTGCAGTCTACATTTGAAAACTGATACAATTTCTTGTTTCACACTACAAACAAAAAAAATAGAATGACATACGATACACGACCATGTCTGGTGTTTCATTTTCCCTAAATCTCATTCACATTAACCCTCGAAATGAATGCATCCGATACACATAGTACTGACATAAAAATTTCCCCTATATTTTATTGCACTAAAACCCTCGACAATTACTTGAAAATGTTCATTACACATTAAAACTGAGATCTCTTAAGAATATCTATCTAATGATTTCACAGAGTTTCGAAACCAACTATCTATATACACTTCTTAAATATTTCATCATCTCAAACACGACATATCACAAAACAATACATGCATTTAACAGAGTAAATGAAAAACAACATAGTATAGAGGAGAATAGGGTTAGATGCTTTCCCTGACCTGCACAATACCCTCTGAAAAAAAATCCAAGCTCTGGTCACCACAGAAGCCTTCAAACCAGCAGGCAATAGCAACTCAAGAATGGAATACGAAGAAGCTATACTGCCATCGAGATAAAGAAATGGCATCCTCATAATGGCCGCACTCACAGCCCTGAAAATCGCCATATTAACCTCTGCAATAAACAGAGGAAGAAACCCCCACAACATGCATCCCTTCCTCCAAAACCATCGCAACAATGGCAAACAAGAACTTCAGAAAGAAGATAACATTCATTAACTGCTCCTTACTAACTGCGAATGGCCTCCCACACTTGGCAAGCTGCGAGCCAAGTATGGTACCAACTCGCAGTCCACACACCCCAATGCAATGAACTAGCGCATGCAGAATTAACTCCCATAACGTATCAAATACCACCTTACCTTTTCCAATTCCCAAAGCTCGGCATCAAAGCCAACACATATGCCGATATCAAAACATAACTTCACAAAACCGCCATCACGCCAATGCATCTTCTCCTATGAATAAGGGGTGGTCATAATACATTTATCTTATATGTATAAACATGTTTATATGTAATATGATCGCCTCTTATTCATATGAGAAGATGTTCCAATAAAAGATATAGTCCATTAACATGGCACATATATAAATATATACATATATATATGTTATATATATGTTTATATATTTATATATATTTATACATCTATATATATGCTATATATATATATATATTAATATATATATATATATATATATATATATATATATATATATATATATATATATATATATATATATATATATATGCATATATATATATATATACATATATCTAACGAAACAAATAGAACAGAAGTTAATATTAACTGAGCACTAATTTAATAGACAAAATACATGATTTCATATAAATAGAGCTATTTAACTCAGATTTCAGAATCACATTGAATAACATTATTCGTGAACAAACGGAGCTTTCATTTCATAACAGAATTACAGAATGGGCATGATCAGAAAACCACTAAGATCTGAAAAATAAACACTCAAAATAAATCCATAATAGAAACAGATTATATTATTGAATCCTTTGACAGTAACTAACATACCCACACATACAGATCTTAAAACATAAGGAACTGAATTTAACAAATTTACTAACTAACAAAGTATAATCAACTAACATAGAATTAATGTTTTCCAGTCTCAACTAACAACAAATAAGACATCAAGAGTACTTCTGATAAAAACTGAATGAAATAGGGTCAGGCATGATAGGGGTCCTCTCGTAAGAGGTAGAGACAAGAAGAATCAAGGCCAGGAGAGGAAGCTTACTCTCCTTCTCAATCCCCTATCCAATTAGATGAACATGGGGTAGGAGAGCAACTGGTACAATTAAGAAAGAGGGGAAACATTTTTGTTTCCAATGATGACTTGCAAGAAGGGATGCCTGAGGCACCTAAAGAGGTAGCCAGAGACCTTACTATTGATGAATTTGAGGGAAAATAATTGGACCCTATTTTAAAGTAGGCTAGTGACTCTTTTCTTGCTGATGACAAATTTGTCAAGACTAGGGCATTCTCCCAGTTTTTATGGAGAATGAAGATAAATCAGTACAAAGAGATCTGTGAAAAGAAGAGGGAAGAGTTCCCTGATAAAGACAAAAAAAATAGAAAATGAGACCACGACAGAGATGGTCAAGCAGTTTGAAAAAATTACTCTTGAAGAAGGAAGGGCCATGGTTCATAATGCAGGAGTGCTAATTTTGCCAGAGTGGGACATTGCTGATGCAATTGTCTTTCACCAAGTCAGGAAAAGAAAAGTGAAAACTCTTACTACTGCAGAGCCAAACAAACTGCTAGGGGAATTTCTTTCTCAGAGGATCATGCAGCCTTAGTCATGCGGTCCCTAAAGAGGGAGGAATATAAAGGAATAAAGGAGGCTCTCTCCATAGGATATGCAGGTAGTTTGTTAGTACAAAGAGTAGGTGAAACTTCTAGTCTGGAAGCATCAAACCTAATTATAGAGACTACCAAGTTCAATGTTAAAGTGGTAGAATAGGATGCCCAAGAAAAGGAGGAGCTTAGGCTCAAATTTGAAATGGTTCTCAAATCTTACAATGAGATCAAGGTAGAGCTAATTCAAAAAGACAAGTTGATTGCTCAGTTATCAGGGCCAGAAGATCACAAGTCTCCCCAATTGGTAATTTTTGACAAGCCTGTAGTAGCTTCATCCTCCAGCCCAATTGTTGAGTTACCACCATCCCCCTACCCAAAGACAAGTATGGATGCGAGGGTTATTTGGGAGAAACAAAGATTAACAAAGGAGACTAATAAATTGAGGGAAATAAGAATACAACTAGAGAAGGAAAAAGATGAAAATGTGAAGGCCACAACTTTGGCAAATTAGAAGTATGAGGAAGAAATGATAGATGCAATAATGCAGTTTCCATATGATTTGAATCCCTCCATTTTTCATAGTCATGTCAGTAAGTTACATCTTTATTTGAAATTTTGAATAAGGAGAAGGCTGAAATGTCACCAATTTTGAAGAAATGGATCGAGAGGTCTCCTAATGTGAAGCTGTTTCAAATGTTATCAAAGGGCCAAGATGATCCTTATCCATTGATTAAGCCAGTGCATTAGATGGTGAAGAAAATGGTATAGTATGGCATCATTTTGGATAATTTTATCAAAAGATCAAGTATGTTGAAAGCTGAATTAATGCTTTCAAACTATGAGCTAGTGCCCACCATTTTCACAAATAAAAGAAAATTTAAAGAAGCATATCTATGAAGAGAAGAGATGGATACACTTTTGTCAGAAAGGGTGATTGGTGTCTTAAATGACACTTTTTCTATTAGCAGCATTATCAAGTTGTTAATAAATGCCAAATCAATGTTTGATAATATTCAACATAAGGTCCCTCAGATTGAAAATGAATGGAAATAGTTATCAAGTAAGAGGACTGAGTTTGCCAATTTTGAGTTCCCAAGCGAGGAGGTGTACAATAAATGGAGGTAGATCAGTACATATCTCATGTTGAAAAAGTTAATACTCTGCTAGCCTCCTAGAGCAAGTGAAGGCAGTTACTTTTTGGGTCATAAAAGGTTGTTGAGATGTAGGAGGACATTCATTGCAGGATGGACATCAACATGTTGCAAATCAGATTTGTTGAAAGGAGCCAAGGATAGTATTGAAGACATAAAGCAAGGTCACTTGGCTACAAATATCTCACCTGCTTGACTTGAGTATTTATTGTAAACTTTTTGAGGTTGTTTTAAAGGCTTTTTAGGTTAGAATTTTTGCAAACCCTAGAATGATTGGTAGCTTGTTGCATCTCCTTGTATATAAAGGATTTTCCATGATCATCCTAAGCATTGAGAGTTTAGGAATTGAAAAGATAAAATTTTTGAAACCCTAGCCCTCAGTCGGGGATTGTAATATATTGTATCAATTTTCGTCAAGCAATAGAAAGAAGTATAGGTTGCTACTACTGTTTTACAAGCTTATCATTTAGAATATGATATATACAACGTTAAAAGGTTATACTTAATACTAACTTCAAATTTTTGTGTCTCCTTTGAGTTTATTCTATAAATCTTTAAGTCTTTTCTGAGATTTATATGTATGTATTTAGCTTTGAGTTATGATCTAGGATTGGATTAAATACTGCTCAGGGTGGGATACATGTTTACTGAATTCATTTGATGATTTCCTAAAAAAGCAGGAAAGAGTTGGAATGTTTTGTATTTATGTTTAAAGACTAGGTATTTTCCAAATATCTTTGTATTCATTCTATCCTCTGATCTTTTTTCCAATGGATAGAGCACTGGCCTGTATTTCCCTACTTTGCTTTGTGTAGATTGATTAATATCTTGTGATCCTGAAACATAATCATTACCAGTTATTTTACTTTATTTACATTTATGTGTTGTTCTACCCAGTGATGGAGAGTCAATGAGTAATAGGATGTTACTTTGTACTTTGTCATTGTCATCTATTGTAAGATCCAGTATTAGATAAAGAATAGAGTCATATCTCTTGGATCAGGTGTACCCACCTTGGTTTTACAGAGCCAGAAGTGAAGAGGGTAGTCTTGTCCCTATAGTTGGTCCAGTTGCTTATAGATTTCCCACATTTGGAATTAACCACTCATTAACATCATTCATAAGCATATTGGTATCTTATGGAGTGTAAAATCTTTCGAAGAACCAACACTATCTATATTTATATAGTGATGTATTTAGTGTTAATGATAATTACATTGTGTGAGATTAATTATCAAATATCTCATAATATATTTAATAATTATTTTTATTTATTTGTTTAATAATATATTATTTTTAATATATATATTTGTTTTAAGTAATTTTAATTATTAATCATAAATAATATGTGATATATATTTTTTAACATATAAAATTTATTGTTAAGTTCTTTTTGTAATGATATAATGTATTTGATATTAAAATTATTTAATATAATTTCAATAATAAAAGTTATCATAAATAGTAAATAGATAGACTTTAAATAATATTAATTATGACTTACAAATATTATATTATATAGTATTAATAATATATAATATTACATTATATAGAATTTACAGGGTGTACCTACGGAGGATTCGCAGAGTGTACACATGGCTAAGGGAGATTCAACAGGTACTAATGATCTGTTAGGTAGATGTAGTGGGCAGAAGGGTGACCCAATTTTCAATGCACCTAACTCTAATTCTGTGAACAAGGGTTTTGGCAAGTTTAGGGCTCCCCAATTTCATGCTAAGTGGGTGGATGTCCCATTTGATGTAGAAGATCGGGCCTAGCTCAAATCCACAGCACATGTTCTGCAATGGGTTTTTATGCAAGGGAAATGGAGGGATCATGCTTTTATCAACTCTTCGTCTCATTCTTCCCATCAGCTCCACCAGCAACCAAATGGTCATCCAAAGAACACTCCCTCATGGAATTTTTAGAAGGCTCCTATGTTCAAAGGCATTCTTGGTCCTCATTCGTCGATCATTGCAAAAGCTAACAGAGTTTTTCATCGTGGGAGATCTTTTCCCCGGCATGCTTATCATCACTGCTGCCATGCCCAAACCCATCATGTTAGACCTTTTTCTCCTTAGCCTATTTTTGATATATTCTAGGGTTCCCGGCCTCCCTCGCCCTCCAGTTCAAACCTCATTTTGTCTAGTTCGCCTATAGTCTTTTCTTCTTTACCTGGCTACCCTTCTTTTCTCTCCTCTTGCAATCATATCCTAGTTGTTCAGCTTGTGTTTCTATCTTTCCCAAATAGAATTCCCATCTATCATTGAGGTCCCTTTGATCCAAACCCTCATACCCATGAGCATGTCTTGAATCCCCCTTTCCATCAGAAGCAGGACTAGCTCCCTCGGGAGGAGGCTCGCCAACAACCGCTAGCGAAGCCAAGGGTAACTTTTCCCTTTGACATGATCTATTCTTCTGTTGATCATTTAAGATCTTCGATGCTTATTGGTAAATTACAAACCCATGTTGATTTTAAGGATCTAATTGCTTGGGCTAGTGATTCTTGGGAGGGCCTTTCGGAATTGTTTCTATATGAGAAAGATTCTCTATTTTTTGTGGCAATTTTTTATTCTTTTGAGTGCAAATCAAGTGTGCACAAATTTAAGGGTTGGTTATGTAAAGGTATTGGGATCTTCACTATGCCTTGGATCCCACATTTTGATGTTAATATGGCCCTACCCTTGTTTATTCCTCACTAGGTATCTTTACCTCACCTGCCATTAGAATATAGAGACCCTACTAAGGTGGAAATTTTGGCTAACACCATAGGTATTTTTGTTAAGCACAATCTTGTCCCCTTTCTCTAGCTGCATCTCCCCATTAGAGTATGTCTCCTACTAAAGACATCTTGAACTCAACCATCTCAACTCTCAATTTTCTCTAAATTTGGGGTTTGGAGTCAGTCTATTGAGTATCAGGATCCAGCTTCTATTGACCATCTCTCTAATTCTTTGGTCCATTTTTCACACCAATGCCAGAAACTTGATAAGACTTATTTTATCATTTGCTAGAGCTTTGCCTCCAACCCTAAGTTTTTCTCCCAAACCCCCTCATCGGCTCCTTCCTCCCCACTACAAGTCACCCCCCTACTCCTTCTTCATCTCCTGATTTACGTATATTACCTCTCAGGCTTATTAGTTTAGAGGCTGCCAATATTTATTTTTTTAGCTCTGTAGTTTCCACCTTTTTTTCTTATGTCAATCATTTTCTCTTTTTAAAAGCTACATTAGTTGTTAACAGTTTGCCTTTGCTTCAAATTAGGGTTGCTAATACTTCTAGTTTGTTAGTCTCATCTTTTTCTCCTCATTTTTTAGTTTTCTCATCAACATCATCTTCATCGATCTCCCTTGGAATCTCCCTATCCGTAAGGCTACTCTTCATTCTCTTTTTGCGTCTTGGATTTATCATCCCTATTCTCTTAGTGTTAATTTTCTAAAGATGATTATGCTAATAAGGTTGTGTAGAATATAATTTTCAATAGCCAACCCTTTGCTCTTGTCGTGTATTCCCCCACTCCCCTATTCACGGATCAAGAACTTTAGCTCATGTCTAATAACATCCTCATCTCAGTTGCATCACAACTTATTGTTGAAATTGTAGCTGAAGAAAAATTTCAAGATCAAAATTTGAATTGTATGAGTTCCCCTCCAGACAAAGATAAGTGTTTTGACTATTCCCAGGATTTATTTGTATCTCAGTCACCAAGATCTCAAGTATCTTTATCTCCAACATCTATAGTTAAGACTCATAGGAAGAGGGGTGGGAGACCACTGGCCTCTAAAACTAAAGATGAAATAGAAGAAAGTATTCAATCTACTCTGTTGGATTCCTTTTCCCCCATCATTATAAAAAGGAGAGCACGTCGCTCTCTAAATTCTCAATGAAGATTTTTTCCTGGAATGTTAGGGGCATAAATGCCCTTGATAAAAGAAGTAGAATACAAATTTTTATTAATTCCTTTCAAGCTGATATCATCATCCTCCAAGAGGTTAAGTTATCTCAAGCTTCATATGATAAACTCATCTCCAAATGGTCCCTTTGGGATTCCTCCTGTGTCCCTTCATCTGGGGCATCCAGAGGTCTTTTATCTCTTTGGAAGAAAAAGGGTGTGTAGGGTAAATTGTTGTCTACAAATCCAAACTGGCAACTTCTTAAATTTTCCAGCTTTGATGCTACTTTTCTTTTGTTTAATGTCTATGGCCCTTCTTCCCCTCATGACAAAATTTGTTTGTGGGAATCCCTATCTGACCAATTTAGTAGATTCCATGATCTTCCTACTATTTTAGGAGGAGATTTTAATGGCATCTCAGACTTAAAGGAAAAGTCTAGAGGAAACCCTATAGCCCAAAGGGTTATAGATGAGTTCTCCTTCTTCATTGAAAATAATGCTTTATGTGACATTCCCCCTTCAAATGGTATGTACACATGGACTAACCGTAGAGTACCTCTCCCCATTTCATCCAGATTGAATAGATTCCTTATGT
This sequence comes from Chamaecyparis obtusa, assembly GCA_027943335.1. NCBI lineage: Eukaryota > Viridiplantae > Streptophyta > Pinopsida > Cupressales > Cupressaceae > Chamaecyparis > Chamaecyparis obtusa. The sequence continues at coordinate 1,981,064 of BSBK01001514.1, forward strand.
CTTGTGATTTCAAACTGCTAAATTTCACTATCTCCTTAGAAATTATAGCTTCTTCAGAGTCTAATCATTTCCCCATCTCACTAAACATTGTTGCATCAGGAAGTTAGAATAAATGTTCAACCTTCAAATTTGAAAGCATGTGGCTTACTCATTCCCATTTCTTTCCTCTTCTTAAGCAATGGTGGGTAAGTGCCTTGTTTTGTAAAGGAATCAGGATGTTCCAATTTTCAAATAAGCTCAAATTTGTAAAGTCAATTTTTTTTATTTGGAATAAGGAGGTATTTAAAAATATTTTTCATGAAAAATCTAGGATAGAAAATTAATAGGCTCAAATTGTTGATCAAATCATTAAGGAAGGTTTGAACTCTCCTCTAGCCAACAAACAACTATCCCTTTAGAAATATTGGGAAATTCTTTGTTCTCTAGAGGAGATTTATTGGAGACAGAAATCTCGAGACCTTTGGCTAAAAAAGGGTGATAGAAATACAAAATTCTTCCATGCTTCATCCAAAATAAGAAAGGCTTCATCTTCTATCCTTTCTATCAAGGATGTAGTATCTGGTGAAATCCTTAAATTGCAACAACAAATTAGTAAGAAAGGGGTATGTTTCTTTAAAAATTTGTTAGCCCCAATCTGTCCCCAACCTATCAATCAGGAGGCTATTGATGGCTTGCTGCATTCCATCCCCTCCCTCATATCAAACAAGGATAATGAATAGCTAATGAGACCCTTTTACTTAGAGGAACTTTGTTCTGTTATCTTCTCTATGGCGCCAGATAAGCCACCTAGACTAGATGGTTTTACTATGGTGTTTTATCAACAATGTTGGGATGTGATTAAATTAGATTTGTTGCTGGCCATAGAAGAGTCTTGAAAATAGGGCTATGTTCTCAAGAATTTTAATAATAACAATCTTTCTCTGATTCCCAAAACCAAAAATCCTAGTACATTTTTTGATTTCAAACCTATCTCCCTCTATAACTCCATTTACAAAATTTTCACCAAAGCAATCTATCTTAGGTTAAAACCTATCATTCCATCAATTATTTCTCCTCAATAGGGAGGATTTGTCCCAAGTAGGGAGACTTCAAATTCTATGCTAGTTTCTCTTGAAGTTCTCCACACTATTGAATCATCTCAAATCTCATCTTTTGTTCTGAAGGTTGACATAATGAAAGCTTATGATAAAGTTAATTAGTCTTTCCTTCTTAAAGTTCTCCAAAAATTTGGATTTTTTGAGGCATGGTGTAAATGGATAAAGCACTACCTCTCAGGAGCATCTTTTTTAGTATTAGTTAATGGTGTCCCCTCAGGTTTTTTCCATGCATCCCAAGGAGTTCAGCAAGGAGACCCTCTATCCCCTTTCTTATTTATTATTATGGCAGAGGCATTCAGCAGATCTATCCAAGCCCAAAAATATTTGCATAACTGGAAAGGTATATCAATTCCTAATTGTGCCCTCTCTATTTCCCACAAGTTTTTTGCAGACGATATGCTCTTGTTGGGGAAATCAAACATTCAAGAGGCTAAATGCATTAAGAAAGTTTAATACACCTTCACATCAAGGTCTGGTCAAGTCATTAATCCTCTCAAATCCAAACTTTATTTATTTTTTACTCCACAACTTATTCTAAATAGAATTTCCAGTATTTTTGGTTTCCCCCTTAACAACCTGCCATCTACATACCTTGGCATTCCTTTCTTCTTTGGTCAGGTCAATTCTTCCTATTGAGACTCAGTGATCTCTAGATTAAAAAATAAAATTGTTTCCTAGAAGGAAAGATGGTTATCACTATCTAGTAGGATCCTGCTCATTAAAACTATGGTAACATCCATCCCTAACTATTATATCTCTATCCTTCAAGCCCCAAAGTCAATTGTTTCACGTATTGAAAAGATCATTTGTTCCTTCCTCTGGACCTCCAACATGTCCAATGAAAAGAAAGTCCATCTGGTCTCACTGGGGAAACTTTCACTTAATAAAGCATCTGGAGGGGCAGGGTTGCATGACATTGTTAGGCCTTTTTTCTATCATAGCAAAAATAGTTTAAAATGGCCTGTTCCCTGCAAGTGTTTTGTAAAGTTATCTTGCCATGCCTGCAATCACAGTTTTTTTTTGAGAAGAAAATCCATAGTGTTTCATGATGTATGCCCTTAGCCCCTGGTAGTTTATTGTATCACCTTCCTCCAGCCCAAATTGCATCTCCTGAATTGCAAAACCCAGAAAGTTTTTTGAGTTCTAAGGTCTGTAGGAAAATATTTTCAAAATTTTCCACAGTGTTGAAAACCCATAGTATTTTTGAAAATCCATGATGTTTTTGGTCTGTGTGAAAACTCTCATTGTTTTCAACCTTTGCCTTCCAGCTTTTGTGCACTTGACTTTTGGTGCCAAAAAATTTGTATGTTTTCGATCCTTCGCTATTGTGAAAACTTTGGATGTTTTTGACCCCACACTTCTGCCCTGTTTGTTGGCTTTCTCTAACTATGCAAGTTCGACTGGATGGTGGTCCCGGGTCTTCAAAGGCTCATCCTAATTGGTTGTCACATGGCCACATGTCAGAATTTTTTGACATACGATCATGAGACTGCTTGCCACCTATCCGCGTGGGTCCCAGTTCTTCATAGTTGCTTGGCACTGTTAAGGTTCGAACAAGATCTGTGGCTGTCGCTAGTTTGCATGGTAAAGATGCACAAGATTTATTTCTCATGATTTTGTGACAACCGTCCGATCCTCTAAAAGGTAAAGCTTCTTCTGGTTGGTCTGAGGTGGTGATGTGGCAGCCTGGAGTTGGCTGTCGCATGATCGCATAGCCTAGTTTTTGGCTATGCGATCATGTGACCGGTTGACACATGTCCCTAGGGCCTGGTAGTAGGTGGTGATAGGGCATCTTATAGATGTTGAGGTGGCAGTGTTCCATTGGATGTGGCGTAGACATGTGGTGGTCTAATGGCCTTATCACATGATTGCAAGGGCCATTTCCACGGCTTGCGATCATGCAACAAACCCCTTGGTGTGCGGTGGCGGTTATGCTGGTGGGTAAAAGGTTCATAGGTTGTCGCATGTTCGCATAGCCCATCTCTGGGCTATGTGATCATGTGACAATAGTCTGGTGTCACGGTTGTGGAGTTGTGCGGTGGGACCTGTCTGTTCGGTGGTACTGATGTGTAAATTTTTGGTTGGTAGAGCCAAATGGTGATGTGGAATTGCAGTGGGACCTGAAATCCATATAGAATCAATGGTTGGCGTAAAAGCTTATGAAGTGTGTCAGATCTATGAGATTATGAGATGGCCGTGGATTTTCCTGCACGGACCCGGTTGAATTTCTTGCTATTTTTGGCAGTGTGGATAAAATATTTGGCGGCCCAACAAAATCTTCTTCCTGTCACTGGTTCACGTGATGTTTTAGCGGCAGCGCTATTATTTCTGCAAACCGGCGAAATGTCTTCAGTCGCTAGTTCACCGGATAACTTAAGGGGTTATTTTGACACGTGCAGTTGTGTGTTCTCTGAATTTAACTGGGGTTTAGACTTTCATTCCATGAATGGGATTTTCCTTTGTCGTGTGCTCACTAAAAGTAACCCGAGGTGCCTGGATGAGTTAAAGTCATGAACTCGGGAAGATAGGAGGATCTATGGTGGGGACTTAATGTTGGTTTCAGTTTGATTTGTGGATCACCGATGCACTATTTGTTTCTTGGCGGTGACATGACAACTGGCAAGGTGCATGGTAGTGGCTTGTCGCATGTTCGCATGAGCCAATTTTCTAGCTTGCGAACATGCGACAAACCCTTTTGTGGCAGCGGTAGTGTTGACAGTTATGAAGAAGGAAATGGGAAGTGGCGTGTCACATGCTTGCATAGCCCATTTTCGAGCTATGTGATCATGCGATAATTGTTTGGTGTCACTGTTGCAAAGTTAACCCGAGGTGTTTGGATAGTTTAAAGACTGAAGCCCGTGAATTGCATGGTGACCGTTGCAATTTGAGTTTGAATTTCTGAGAGTTTCCAGCGACAGAGGGTACCATTTTTATGGAATTCAATGTAGAAAAGACCTTGTTTGGTGAGAAGCGATTGGTTTGCTATTTCCAGTGTGCTCCAAGGTGTGAGATGATTACAGAAGAGGAGTGTCTTGTCGTAGGGGAGTAAATGAAATGTACCAAAAGTAGTTGCACGATCACTTCTAGTTTGAATTTTGGAGACTTTTGATTGATCTTCGGTGCCTTTTTAGAATTCTTTCATGATTGAAGATTTGATGTTGATTAAATGCATTAGACTGTTTGAGCTTGCATGCTGCTACTTGATCCCTATCTTGTCTATGGTAACTCCTTGGTGGGGTTAGGTGTTTTTGAATTTTTGAGTTTGAAATGATCATTGTGCTTGCATTGTAACCCTGGTATAAAGGGATTTTTGTGATCATTTTGAGGTTATTGGGAGTTAGGTATTCAAACTTTTGGGTTGTGAGTCCTCTTCTCAGTCTGAATTGTAATGACTTGTCTTGATTTTTTTTGATAATTGAAAGAAAGTTGTAGATTTAAGCTGTAGTTTGCAAGTAGGGTTCCTTTGGATTGATTGTATACATTTGAGGATTCTTCATACTTAATGCAGGCACATGATTCTCATCTCTCCCTTGTGTCAACGTAGATGAATTTTTAACTTTCTAGTTCACTGCATAACAATTTATGTATAGGTCTTCATTCTTGAGTTCTAATCCAGGATTAGATTAAATGATGCTTCAGATTGGGACCTAGATTTATCTCTTGTCTATGTAGGGATACTCTGTAAGTAGTAGAGGAGATTGTAAATGTGTTTATGGCTTTGAATCTCAGATACATTTTGGTGTGTGTGTAGTCTGTCTAAGAAACCTTGCCCAATGGATGAGGCACTGGCCTAGATAAGTATTTCTTTGTTGACATATCCTGATTGAATTTGTTATGATTCAAACACATGAAATTAAGAACCATCCTTAAGTTTTCAGTATTTGGTTGTGTGGTTCTACCCATAGCAATGGAGAGTCAATGAGTGTGTGGTTAACACGTAGTACTTTCTTGCTATTGTATTATCTGTTATTCAAACCTAGTTCTTGGTGTATGAAGTATATTTTATACTAGGTTAGGTGCACCCGCCATGGTTTTGTAGAGCTAGAAGCAAAAGAGGGCATATTAAATCCCTATAGTTGGTCCAGTTGGCTTACAGAGCTCCCACACTTGGAACTAACCATTCATAATATCAGTGTCAAGGTACATTGGCAGCCTATTAGAGCATAAGCATCATTTTGGACACCAACAAGATGGTGACTCTGCTAGGGAAGTGTTATACATGTTCATCCTAACCAGTAGGTCATCATTGGAAGAAACAGGGTTGTTCTTGTCCCTTGTCTCTCTAACTCATTTGAATATTTTGAGAGTGAAGAAACTATATTGTGATATTCCCAATACACTTGGGTGGTGACTCAAACATCTCTGAAGTAATGCTAGTCAGTATTTATTTTGCAGGATGGGTTATAGAGGTACTAGGTCTTGGAGAAAGAAGCATCTTGAAGATATAATGGAAGAAGGCATTCCAGGGACTTCTAGGCCTAGTCAGACAAGGGGAGGAAAGAAGAGAAGAGGTGTTTCTCATACTTGGAGAAACAAGGAAGATACCAGACAAGAAACCCAGGCCAGGCCTAGTCAAGAAGAAAATAATTCAGAATATGAAGAGGTTGTTGACTTGGGATTGAACCAGTATGAAGAAGAGTTTCAAGTGGGAGATGATGATTCAGAGACCACACTCCTTGAATCAAAAGAGATCCTTGAGGAGGTCTATGAACTAGAAAGAAGAGTTCAAGAACAACTTGCCATTAGGCAACAAAGAGCAAAGGACAAAGAAGATAAAGTAAGACAAGCCATGATAAGGGTTGATCAGCTAAAGAGGCAGTGGCTAGATTTGGAGGAAATTAATTTTGTCCCAGAGTCTGAAAGAGTAAACAAATAGCCTAATGTTCAAAAAATATGTGAAGAAACCAGAACAAGAGATAAAGGCAAACAGAAGGCTGTTGGGATTCAAATCAGTGAACAAGTTATTATGGATGGGACATCAGATCTAGGACTGAGATTAGATTGAGATTTGGAGATAGCTAGAAAGAAGAAAGAAATATTGGATAAAGAACTAGAGAAAGTAGAGTTGGAGGCTTCTGCTGCAGAAATCAGAAAGAAGATAGATTTTCTCAAGCATGCTTCAGGACCTTCAAATGTTGCTGCTTCCTTTTTAGGACAAGGTGGAACTCATGGTAACAATGCAGCTCAAGCAAATGGTGTGTCGAGTGCTGCTAGAATTCCTGATGGTTCAAACACAAGGACATCTACATCTCAAGGAATGGATCCACTACATGGAGCTCCTATTCATGAAAGGTACAAACAACTTGTCTTCTTTGGTATTCCTGGTTATCCTAATGTAATCCCTGATGAAATTAGAAAGAAGCTTCCTAAATTTACTGGAAATAATGTCATCACATGTGAAGAACATCTAAAAAATTTCATGGATGTAATAGATGATTATAATATAGAGCCTGATGATGTTATAATGAAGTTATTTGTACAATCCCTGATTGAAGATGCTAGGGATTGGTTTAGAGGATTACCCCATGCTAGTATAGGATCATGGAATGAATTTAAAAACTATTTCAAGGAACACTATAGTGATAAGAATAATGAGGGTTTTATCCTAAATGAATTCAATAACATAAAGAAGAATCAGAATGAAAAGGTCCTAGAATTTAATATAAGATTCCAAAAGGCTATGCATAGGCTCTTGCAGGTTATCAGACTAGATGACAGGGTATGTCTTGTGACATACTTGAATGCCTTTGATGAAAAAATGGGATACCTCTTGAGGGACAAGAACCCTAGAAATCTTGGGGAAGCTTACAAATTGGCCATCAACATAGAGAGCAATAGAAGAATATCAGGAAAGATAGGAAGAAGAGATGATTGGAGGCCTCAAATGCAGAGTAAGAAAGAAATGGGAAGGTCTGCTGACTCTAAACCCAAAGAGGATAACAATCTAAAAAAAAATTTAAAGGCCTTGGAAGGTTTAAAGCCTAGTGAAAAGGGAAACAAGAGAGCTGTGACTATGGAGAGGTCAGCTCCAAACAATTTTAGCAGACAGCCAAGAATGCAAAATTACCCTTACAACACTCAATGGAAAGATGGCAAGCCCATTTTCCCAACCAAGCAAGAAAGGCCTGATGGAAGGATCCTTGATCCCTTGCATAGAAATTCAGTAAATATGACTGAAGATATCCCATGGTGTGCTACTTGTCAGTCTCCTCATGACCCTGAGCATTGTGTCATTGCTTTAAACTTACAAGAGAATCAAGAACAAGAGGAGCAATATGACAAGAGTGGTTGTGGAATGACTTCTGCACATGTAGAGGATGAGAATGATTTTGATGAAGAAGATGAAGATTTTGATGATGTTGGATGTGGTATTGTGGGAGGTGAGGAGCAAGTTTCTTTAAGAAGACCATCAGATGAAGAAATTGCTCAGATCACTACAGACATGGTTACTCAAGCTAGAAGCAATTATAATTTGAGGAATAGGATAGTTGGAAATGCAACTGGTAAGCCAAGTAGTATGTTTATCAAGGAGACAGAAAATGGTACACAACAACATGGAGAGAAGGGTAGGGGTGCCGATGATACTAAGCAGGTGAAGGTAAAAAGGAAAGTTGTGCCTATTGCAGCACCTAAGAATAAAGCATAGACAGTAGAGGTAGTTGTTCTCATTCCTCAGAAGGGAGAGGAATCTCCTCTCAAAGACAAATCCAGTTTCACAAAGGATAAAGTTGTCACTGTCTTTGAAGAAGACGTGAACAACCAAAAGTATGTTCCAATTGATATGTCCAAATTGCTTTCACAGATCACTGTCAAGGTTTCACTTTTGGAAATGATGAGAATAGAAGAACATAAGGTCAAGGCCTTGAATTGGGTGAATGGTGTTTCTTCTGCAGGAATCCAAGAGGTGAATAGAAATAAAAAACATGTGGTTTCCTTGGAAGACACACCTAACAGTAAGAGTGAAGAAATTGTTTCTAAGATTCCTCAAATTTTCTTGGATACAAATATTGTAAATAATGCATCAGGGATAGTTGATCCTTTCTTTTTGTCCCTTGTGATTGGTGGTAAAATATTGAAGAATTGCATGATTGATTCTGGAGCATCAAACACTGTCATGCCTACAAAGATCATGAAGTCATTAGGACTAAAGGTTGATACACCTCACGGGAGATGCCAAGCTATGGACTCAAGAGAAGTGCCAGTTATTGGTACCATCAAGGCTTTGCCTTATAAATTAGCTACATTTCCCAACAAACAGTTGACTATGAGTGTTCTTGTAGTTGACATTCCTCCTCAATATGGAATGTTGTTATCTAGAAAGTGGAGTGCCTCCATGGGAGGAAGTATTCAATATAACTTGTCCTTTGCCACTTTTGACATTGAAGGAGAGAGTGTGAAGGTGTCAAGGGAAGCCAGGACCCTACATATGATTTAGGAGAATGAAAAGGATAGCATGAATTATTTTGTTGACACTGACATTGGCTCATTCCAAGTCCAGAGGAATGAGATGCAGGAGAAGGTCAGGCCTATCCTTTTGGCTGATGATGAGAGTAACATGGTAGAGGGTAATGTCTTATGGACATTATATTTTGATGGAGCAAGTTCTAGAGAAGGTGCTGGAGCAGGAGTGTTATTGGTGTCCCCAAGTGGTAAGACTTATAAGTTTTCTTTCACTCTCATATTTTCTTGCACAAACAATGTTGTAGAATATGAAGCCCTACTGATTGGTTTGAGACAAGCATCAAAACATGGGATCAAACATCTTAGGGTGATTGGTGATTCTAAGTTAATAGTTTCTTAGATTAGATCAAAATATGCATCTAAAAACCAAAGGCTGAAACAATATAGGAATGTTGTATGGGATGAAATTGAATGTTTTAGTGCCTTTGGTATTGATTGGGTGGATAGAAGCCAAAATAGGATGGCAGATTTACTAGCAAACATAGCCTTAAGGCCAAAGGATGTTACCTTTGCAGGGATATCTAGAATTGAGTGTAAGTCCAGGCCTTCTATCCTAGATAATGTTGAAACTTGGCACGTATTTTCTGATGATCGGGATATTTTGAGGTTCTTGCAGTGTGAGTCTCACTTTGACGGTCAGAAAATGGATTTCAGCACCTATGTAGACAACAAAGATGGAAAAGAAAGTGTTCTTGGGAAGGAATTTTTGCAACTAAATTCAAATAGGATCCCTAGGGGATTGGTTTCTCTTGAGAGGACATTTGATGATAATGAGAGGGCTTGTGTTGCCAGAATTGTTGACAAGAAAAATTATTTGCAGGAAGTGAATCTAGGAACAAGCCAAGAACCAAAAATTATTTACATAGGTAAATGCTTATCTCAAAGAACTAGAAGAAATCTGATTGATCTTCTCAAAAAATTTAGACATGTCTTTGCATGGTCTTATGAAGATTTGAAGGCATATAGAGAAGATCTCTTTCAACATGAGATACCATTGAAGGAAGGAACTAAACCATTTAGGCAAAAGTTGAGGCCTGTAAATCCTACTTTGGCACCAAAAATGCAAGATGAATTGAAGAAGATGATGGATGCAGGAATCATAAGGCCTATCAAACATTCCTCTTGGGTGTCAAACTTGGTTCTAGTTAGAAAAAAGAATGGTGACATTAGGCTGTGTGTTGATTTTAGAAATCTAAATGTCAATTCTTTGAAAGACAACTATGGTCTCCCTAATATGGAAAACAAGCTGCAAAGAGTCATTGGATCAGAGTTGATGTCAATGATGGATGGCTTCTCTGGATATAATCAAGTCATGATCAAGGAGTCAGAACAATTCACGACTACATTCACAACTCCTTGGGGGACCTATGTGTATGTTAGGATGCCTTTTGGCTTGAAAAATGCAGGAGCTACCTTTCAAAGAGCTATGGATGTGGCCTTTGTAGATTTCATAAACAAGTTCCTAGTAGTGTATCAGGATGATCTCATGGCATATTCAGAGAAGGAGGATCAGCATTGTGAGCATCTTGAAAAGATTTTTATTAGAGCTCTGGAATACGGAATTTCTTTGAATCCAAAGAAATGTTCTTTTGGTGTGGTGGAAGGAAAGCTCTTAGGACATATTGTGTCCAAGGATGGAGTGAGAGTTGATCCTGAAAGGGTCATAGCAATAGACAGACTTTCACCTCCAAGAAATGTTAAAGGTGTGCAATCTTTCTTTGGACAAGTAAATTTTATTAGAAGGTTTGTTACTAACTTTGCAGAAATTTGTATTCCCATCTCTGGAATGTTGAAGAAAAATGCAAAAGTAGAATGGAATGAAGAAGCAACTGAGTCTTTCAAGAATATCAAATAGGCCATCAAGGATGCCCCTGTTTTAAGGACCCCTGATTATGGTAAACCTATGAAAATTTTCTCCTTTTCTTCTTATCATACAATTGCATCAGTCTTATTACAAAAGAATTCAGAAGGGTATGAACAACCCATATCCTTTTTTAGCAAATCCTTACATGTAGCAGAACTAAAGTATGATATAGTTGAGAAACAGGCTTATGCCCTAGTCAAAGTAGTCAAGGCTTTCAGATGTTATCTTGTAGGAGCTAAGGTGGTTGCTTATGTTCCTAATGCTGTTGTCAAGGATGTTCTAGTGCAACAGGAGGTCTCAGGTAAGAGATGTAGATGGATCAATAGGATCCAAGAATTCAACATAGACATTCAAATTACAAAACTGATAAGAGGCCTAGGACTTGCAAAATTGATGGCTCAGAGTAATTTGATTGCAAACCATGTGAACATGTTAGAGGAGGAAGAAAGGCCATATGTTTGTGATTTGGACTGTTGTGATTGGTACAGGGATGTCATCAATTACTTGCAAAAATTATTTCTTCCCCCTGACATGAGTGAAAATAAGAAAAGGACTATCAAGCTACAATATGTGAGATATGCCATTATACATGGTGAGTTATGGTGGAAAAGCAATGAAGGTGTATTGCTAAAGTGTGTTGATCATGAAAGATCTAAGACTCTGCTAGAGGAAATGCATCAAGGTGTGTGTGGAGGACACTACATGGCAAAGACCACAGCCCACAAAATCCTTAGATCTAGATTTTGGTGGCCTACAATTTTTAAAGACACACATCAGTTTGTAAGGAAGTGTGATGCATGCCAGAGGTTTGCAGGTAAGCTGAAATTTGGTAGAAATTTACCACTCAAACTAGTCTCAGTTCAGGCCCCTTTCTAGTAGTGGGGTATTGATTTCATAGGTGAGATTCCAAACAAGTCTAGTGGTGGGCATTCCTACATATTAGTGCCAATAGACTATTTCACTAAATGGGTTGAAGCTATTCCCACTAGGAGGGCCACTAGTAAAGTTGTTATTGATTTCATGATGCAGAACATTCTCACTAGGTTTGGATGTCCAGAAACAATAGTGGTAGACAATGCAATGTGTTTTAGATCTCAAGAGTTTGATGATTTTTGTAAGAATTATGGGATACACATTTCATTTTCTTCCCCATATCACCCACAGGGAAATGGCCAGGCTGAATCCACTAATAAAAGCTTGATAAAGATCCTCAAAAGAGTATTGGATAGGAATAAAAAGTCGTGGGACTCAAAACTTTGGTGGGCATTGTGGGCTAACAGAGTGACCATCAAGAAGGCCATAGGTTGTGCCCCATTTGACCTAGTCTATGGGATTGGAGCTAGGTTACCTCAAAACAATCCATTGCAAATGTATAAATTCATCCAGGCATATGATGAAGACTTAGATGATGAAATGAGACTAAGGATGGATGAGTTAATCTAGTTGGAGGAGGTAAGAAGAGATGCACATGAAAAAAATGAAACACTTCAGACACAGTGTAAGAGCTTATTTGATAAAAGAGCCACTCAAAGGAGTTTTGGGGCTAGTGATCTTGTTCTAATGTGGAACGCCAGATTAGAGGATAAGGGAAGGCATGGTAAATTCAACCCTATCTGGTTAGGTCCTTATCTCATTGAAAGTAAATGGGGAGTTGATTCATATATTCTGAAAGATCTAACTGGTGGCACTTTGGAATTGCCTGTTCATGGACAATTCCTAAAGTTTTACTTCTCTTGAAGTATCTTTTTCCATGAGCAGTAGTTAGGATTCTTCCCTAGGTCTCTTCGGGTTGTTTTTGGTCTGAAATTTTGTGGTCTGCTCTTCTAGTAGATTCTATTTTCTCATCATATCTGCAAGAGATACATGTCCCCAACTAGAGCCATTGTTAGGCCTTTTTTTTGTCATAGCAAAAATCCTTTAAAATGGCCTGTTCCCTACAAGTGTTTTGTAAAGTTGTCCTGCCATGCCTGTAATCATAGTTTTGTTTTGAGAAGAAAATCCATAGTGTTTCATGATGTATGCCCTTAGCCCCTAGTATTTTATTGTATCACCTTGCTCTAGCCCAAATCGCATCTCCTGAATCGCAAAACCCAGAAAGTTTTTGGAGTTCTAAGGTCTGTAGGAAAATATTTTCAAAATATGCCACAGTGTCGAAAACCCACAGTATTTTTGAAAATCTATGATGTTTTCAGTCTGTGTGAAAACCCTCATTGTTTTCGACCTTTGCCTTCCAGCTTTTGTGCACTTTTCTTTTGGTGCCAAAAACTTTGTTTGTTTTCGATCCTTCGCTATTGTGAAAACTTTGGATGTTTTCAACCTCGCACTTCTGCCCTATTTGTTGGCTTTCTCTAATTGCGCAAGTCCGACTAGATGGTGGGCCTAGGTCTTCAAAGGCTCTTCCTGATTGGTTGTCGCATGGCCGCATGTTAGACTTTTCTGACATGTGATTATGCGACCTCTTGCCACCTGTCCACGTGGGTCTCGGTTCCTTGTAGTTGCTTGGCACGGTTAAGGTTCAGACAAGATCTGTGGCTGTCGCTAGTTCACATGGTAAAGATGCATGAGATTTATTTCTCACGCTTTTGCGACAACCGTTCGATCCTCTAAAAGGTAAAGCTTCTTCCAGTTGGTCCAAGGTGGTGATGTGGCATTCTGGGGTTGGCTATCGCATGATCACATAGCCCAGTTTTTGGCTATGTGATCATTCGACCGATTGACATGTGTCCCTGGGGCCCGGTAGTAGGTGGTGATGGGGCATCTTATAGATGCTGAGGTGGTAGTGTTCCATTGGATGTAGCGTAGAGATGTGGCGGTCTAATGGCCTTGTCGCATGATTGCAAGGGCCATTTCCACAGCTTGCGATCATGAGACAAACCCCTTGGTGTGTGGTGGCGGTTATGCTGGCAGGTAAAAGGCTCACAGGTTGTCACATGTTCGCATAGCCCATCTCTGGGCTATGCAATCATGCGACAATGGTCTGGTGTCACGGTTGCGGAGTTGTGCGGTGGGACCTCTCTGCTCGGTGGCACTGATGTGTAAATTTTTGGTTGGTAGAGCCAAATGGTGATGTGGAATCACAGTGGGACCTAACATCCATATAGAATCAATGGTTGGCATAAAAGCTTATGAAGTGTGTCAGATCTATGAGATTATGAGACGGCCGTGGATTTTCCTGCATGGACCCCGTTGAATTTCATGGTGTTTTTGGCGGTGTGGATAAAATATTTGGCAGCTCAACAAAATCTTCTTCCTGTCGCTGGTTCACATTATGTTTTAGCGGCAATACTATTATTTCTGCGAATTGGTGAAATGTCTTCAATCGCCAGTTTTCCGAATAACTTAAGGGGTTATTTTGACACGTGCAGTCATGTGTTCTTTGAATTTAACTGGGGTTTAGACTTTCATTCCACGAATGAGATTTTCCTTTCTCGTGTGTTCACTGAAAGTAACCCGAGGTGCCTGGATGAGTTAAAGTCATGAACCCGAGAAGATAGGAGGATCTACGGCGGGGACTTAACGTTGGTCTCAGTTTGATTTGTGGTTCACTGATGTGCTATTAGTTTCTCAGTGGTGACATGACAACTGGCAGGGTGCATGGTAGTGGCTTGTCGCATGTTCCCATGAGCTATTTTTCCAGCTTGTGAACATGCAACAAACCCTTTTGTGGCAGCAGCAGCGTCGATAGTTATGAAGAACGCAATGGGAAGTGGCGTGTCACATGTTTTCATAGCCCATTTCCATGCTATGCGATCATGCGACAATTGTTTTGCATCGCCGTTGCAGAGTTAACCTAAGGTGTTTGGATAGTTTAAAGACTAAAGCCCATGAATTGCATGGTGACCGTTGTAGTTTGAGTTTGAATTTCTGAGAGTTTCCAGTGACAGAGGGTACCATTTTTATGGATTTCAATGCAGAAAAGACCCTATTTGGCGAGAAGTGATTGGTTTGCTATTTCCAGTGTGCTCCAAGGTGTGAGATGATTGCAGAAGAGGAGTGTCTTGCCGTAGGGGAGTGAATGAAATGTACCAAAAGTAGTTGCAGGGTCACTTCTAGTTTGAATTTTGCAGACATTTGATTGATCTTCGGTGCCTTTTTAGAATTCTTTCATGATTGAAGATTTGATGTTGATTAAATGCATTAGACTATTTGAGCTTGCATGCTGCGGCTTGATCCCTGTCTTGTCTATGGTAACTCCTCGGTGGGGTTAGGTGTTTTTGAATTTTTGAGTTTGAAATGATGATGATTGTGCTTGCATTGTAACCCTAGTATAAAGTGATTTTTGTGATCATTTTGAGGTTATTGGGAGTTAGGTATTCAAACTTTTGGGTTGTGAGTCCTCTTCTCAGTCTGAATTGTAATGACTTGTCTTGATTTTTTCTGATAATTGAAAGAAAGTTGTAGGTCTAAGCTGTAGTTTGCAAGCAGGGTTCCTTTGGATGGATTGTATACATTTGAGGATTCTTCATACTTAATGAAGGCACATGATTCTCATCTCTCCCTTGTGTCAACGTAGATGAATTTTGAACTTTCCAGTTCACTGCATAACAATTTATGTATAAGTCTTCATTCTTGAGTTCTAATCCAGGATTAGATTAAATGATGCTTTAGATTGGGACCTAGATTTATCTCTTGTCTATGTAGGGATACTCTGTAAGTAGTAGAGGAGATTGTAAATGTGTTTATAGCTTTGAATCTCAGATACATTCTAGTGTGTGTGTGTGTAGTCTGTCTAAGAAACCTTGCCCAATGGATGAGGCACTAGCCTAGATAAGTATTTCTTTGTTGACATATCCTGATTGAATTTGTTATGATTCAAACACATGAAATTAAGAACCATCCTTAAGTTTTCAGTATTTGGTTGTGTGGTTCTACCCATAGCAATGGAGAGTCAATGAGTGTGTGGTTAACACTTAGTACTTTCTTGCTATTCTATTATCTGTTATTCAAACCTAGTTCTTGGTGTATGAAGTATATTTTATACTAGGTTAGGTGTACCCGCCTTGGTTTTGCAGAGCTAGAAGCAGAAGAGGGCATATTAAGTCCCTATAGTTGGTCCAGTTGCCTTTGAGAGCTCCCACACTTGGAACTAACCATTCCTAATATCAGTCTCAAGGTACATTGGCAACCTATTAGAGCATAAGCGTCATTTTGGACACCAACAGACATATCCCATCAGAAATAAATCTATTGGTGGGAAGTTACTTTGGAATATGTGCTCTAGGCCTCATGCACTATTGTGTCAGATTATGCAAGCCAAATACTTAGATACCCCCAATCCAAATAGAATTCTTACTATCTCTAAACCTCCTTCTGGGTCTCCTACTTGGAATTTTATGCTCTCATCTAGATTTGTTGTTAATAAATTTATATCCTGGCAAGTTCATAGCAGATCTAGTGTTTCATTCTAGAAAGATTCATGGAATGGATTCCCCCCTTTATGCTTCGTGTCCTCTTTATATCAAGTTATGCATGTTGCTTCATCTTTGTGGGGTGAGTTATTGATTGACTATGTGGATCATGTGGATCTAAGAACACCAGGCTACTTGGAAAGACCCACTTATCCTCCCTATTGATATGTGTACTGCTAAAGAGTTATTGGATATTATTGCTAGTCATTTGGTCTATATGTCGAATGGTAGTGATAAACTAATTTGGTGCCCCTCTAAAGATGGAGTATATTTCCTTAAGTCAGGCTATGTTGCCTTGCTTAATATGATCAATCAACATAGTAACCAACAAGCCTTTTATTTTTGTTGGGATAAGGAAATTCTCCCTAAGGAGGGAGTCTTTTCATGGCTTGTTATTCAAGGTAAAATCCTTACCAGTGACAGGTTATCTAGGCTTCACATAGAAATTCCCTTTAGTTGTGTTCTTTGTAATGACCACTTGGAATCCTCAAATCATCTTTTTGTCCATTGTCTTTTTGCCCAATAGTGTTGATCCTTTGTTATGAGTAAATTATCTATTTCTTTCCTTCTCCCTAAATCATTGTGGGACCTCTTCCAATCATGGCCAACCTTACATTCAAATTCTATATTTTCATGCTTATGGTATATCATTCCTACATTAGTAATTTGGTCAATTTGGTGGGAAAAAAATAAAAGAATATTCAAAAAATTTAGTTCGGACATCTCCTCAATTTTGAACACTATTGAGAGGTCTATATCTGAACAAGTTAATAGCATGTGCTCTATTCATTTTAACTCAAATGCAGTATTCACATCCTGGGATACTTCAGTAATAGCTAATTGGAAATATATTTATTTTCCTTCTTTTCCTATCTTCCCTCATATTAGGAAATCCCCTGTTTGCAGATCTGATGTTAAGTGGATACCTCCCAAGTCTCCTTCCATCAAGCTAAATTTTGATGGCTCTTTGAGAGGGAATCCGGGTGAGTCGGGTATTGGATGTTGCTTAAGAAATCAGTCAGGTAAGGTTATTGTTTTATTAGCACGTCTCATTTTCCCATATACAAATAACATGGCCGAAGCTATTACCTTGTTGGAAGGACTTAAAATTGCAAAGAAAGTGTCGATTTCTAACCTCCATATAGAAGGAGATTCACCAGTCATCATTAATGCTTGTATTGATAGAAAGATCTTGAACTGGCACCTGAAGTATATTGTTCTTCAAATTTTGGGTCTCATTGATTCCCTAAATAGCTTTGTTATATCTCATACATATCGTGAGGGTAATTCTTTGGTAGATTCTTTGGCCAATCTAGGTTGTGACAAGGTTACATTGGACCCCTCTATCTCATCGAGTGAAATTAATAAGTACCCGATTCTATTTGTTATTATTGGGAAGGAATCTATCCAATGCAATTTGTCGTGACTTTTTAAATGTGTCATAGAGTCATTTTCTACTCTAATTAGTGATGTGGTGGCCACTAATTAGGTTAGGAAAAGTACCCTCTAAGCTCTAACGGATGGGCGTTTCTAGTTGTTAATCATGTCACTTCAATATTTCTTTCTTAGATGGACATATCTTTAAGTGTCCTACTGCAGTCTTGTTCTATTGTGAAAAAGACATGCCAAATTGGCAAAGAGTATTTGCCATCCCATAAATAAAATCATGTTTATGACATGCCAAATGCCACCTTGTAATTTCTTTTTCTAGCTGGACATATTTATGGTTTTTTTCTAGATACTATCTAGCACTGCGATACTATCCTATCATAAAAAGGGCATGCCAAATTGGCAATTACTATTTGGCATGGTATAATTTAATTAACACATGTATGCGTCCCTTCTTGGCACTTGAATATCAAGCTCGTAGATTTATTTTTATACCTCCCTCATGTTGTTTTATGACTATCTTCTGCATTGGATGTCGCAACAACTTCCACCTTGGTCATCATTTGTATCCCACATATATGTGATGTCTTCTCCTGATTTCTCCTTTCCTTCTGCCCATCTGTCAAAGTTCTTGCCTTCAATTTTAAAGTTGGTGTCATCCTTCATCAACATTTCCCGATACCCGGGTACAATTTCATTTTAATATTATCCCTCATCTTTAGTTCTTTATTATTGTAGTTTGTTAAATTGTAAGGCTTACATGCTTCAACGTTTGTGGGCTTTGGCTGCTATTAGTTATCTCGTGTGTCCTTATATCTTGAGTAATCTCCACAAGATCCTATATCTTTAATGTGAGTTGAAGTCATTATTTTCGATGGTGGTTGCCCCTGCAATTATGGCTATGGGTTTTTTTTAAAAAGGGTCATGTTGTTTCCTTTCTTCATTTCTTTTCTTTGTTTGCATCTTTGTTGGCTTTGGGAATTATCTGGTCCTCTCTTTCTCTGCTATCTTGGCTCCCGTGTTTTTTCTTGCTTGACTGTGCCTAAGCCATGTTAGGATGCCCTAGCTTTCTAGTTGGAGCTAGTTCAAGTCTTGAATGTTGCTCAGTATGTGCATCTCTACACATGGAATATTATCCTTGAAACTATAGGGTTTTTCTGGCAGTGGAAGCTTGGGAAGAACCTTTCCTTAGACCCATTAAGGATGACATGCTTGGTTTAGTCTTCAATTGCGATCACCCTCACATTCACCGTGGCATTAGGATAATCATTAGTTTTGATATTGTCTCTCCTTCCAGCAAAAGGATTATCCATCCATCTCAGCTCCTCTCTATTTTCTTCTCTAATATGTTTGATCTTATACAGTCTCCAGCTCAATTAGATTCTATAGCAAGTCATTATGTGAAACCCATTTTCCTGCAAAATAACAAGCTTCACACTGCTCTTCAGAAATATGATATGTGGGGTGGTGCTGCTCTTTTGGGGGGACTTTTTCACCACCATGCTCTGTTAAGAGATCATTTGGTTTTTATGGTTTATGAAAGCATTGAAAGAGCACTAGAAAGGCAATCCTTCCACCCCATAAAAATTACACTTCTACAATATGGGGGTTTTCTTTCCAAATAATGCATTAGTAGTACTCATCAAGTGGTATTCACTATGCTTAACTTGTTGCAAGCAAATTCCTCTCATATGGCTTCTTTGGCTCTGCAATCTCACCCTATTCCTGACTTGAATCTTGGTCTTGGAAATGGGGACTCTTCATTGGCCCGTATGGATATTTGAGTTTTACTTTCTCATGGCATTATGGTCTCCACATTTTTTTGGGTGTTTTGGCAAGTCTTGATCGATGCACCATCAATGAATGCAACTATTTTTATATATAATTCTTTGGTACAGTCATCATCTCTCTCATGTTCTTTTGTTTCTAAGATCACTGTAAACTCATTGCATGAAATGAATGAGTCATTTTGTAAACTCATCGCCTATAGTAGATGAGTCATTTTGAAATTTTGGACTGTAGTCCAAAGGAGATGTAATGTCTGTAATAGCTAAATCTAGCTCTCAGTGGATATAAAATGATGTAATATGGATTCACTATAGATGGAGCTCAGCTCACAGTGATCCATCAATTTTGGTTTTATTTTCGTGATGGGCTATATATATATATATATATATATATATATATATATATATATATATATATATATATATATATATATATATATATATATATATATATATATATATATATATATATATATATATATATATATATATATATATATATTATGATATATATTATGACTAATAAGTTTATATATTAATATATATCATATTGAATGATAATAATTAATATATTTATATAATGTTATATGATATATTTATCATTGATATTTTGAGTAATTATTAATTATAATTAAACATATTATATAATTTTAATAGATAATTGAGAAATATATTTAAATGTTCACATTTAAATAATAGTTTAAATATAGTATATATTATGTATGAGAGGCATATAATATCTTATGCTCTCATTAAAAGGTTCATGTTAAGAAGTTTCTTTAAGGGAGAGGTTGTTATACAGGGGCATCTTAATATTGTACCTTCCAAAATTGGCTATGGATATTTCAAATCACTTTTAATTTTGTTCAATTGTTTACTTGTGAATTTGTCTACTTGTAAAATTTAGTTTAAATTCCATGTGGTAAAATATGATGCCACATCACATGCTTTTTTGTGAAGCTATCCAAAATTGTCGCCCCAAAATGTAAAGACCCTAGTTGTGCATAAGTCATGTTGATTGGTGCGCTAATGTAGCATCAAATGATTGATTGCATTTTGAATCTTGTTCAAATCTGTTTGGACATAAGTATTGATAGGACACTTTGTGTGTTCTACTAAGAGACTAATTATGCCCAACTAACATCTCACTATTGGACCCTATTCACCTTTCGGCTCCTCTCTCTTATGTATGTTAAAAAAGAAACTATTATATATATATCAACATTATGAATATATTTATCATGAATTTGAAAAGTTATTTGTAAATGCAAATGGCATTGAAAAAGGGGCACTTACATGACAAAAAAGCATGCCCAACATCCAATGTCAAAAAGCATGCCCAATTTTGTTTTTGTATGTGATGACAACTAAAAGACAATGCAATCAAAAGTGAATCCACTATTGCAGTTTTGAACAATATGTAACCCACACATTATACTATGACTTACAATCAATATTTAATGTTAGAAGTATGTCCAATTTTTTTAGGTATATGACGACAATTAACAACATTGCAATCAAAATTGAATCCAATAGAACATTTTTAAACAATACAAAATCTATATATTATAATATAATATAGAATATCTTATATTCAAAAGTATATTTTTGATATGTGATAACAAATAAAAGACAATGCAACTAAAAGTGAATCCAATACTACATTTTTGAACAAGACATAACCCACACATTATAACATGACTTACTATATCCATTGTCCAAAAGCGCGCCCAAACTTTCTCGGGTACATAATGAGAATCACAAGCAATAAATTAACATATCATGGCAATCATTTATTTATTTTTATTTAAACCATGAATTCACATATAACATATCTTTTTCCTTATGTGGAAGAGAGCACGGTAATAAGGCTATTGGTTACAGGGTTCAATAACTGGTGTCTCTTTTCATTTTGAAGACTAATTAGTAATTGATTTTCTACAGCCCATCAGAATGCTGGCTGAGATGGGCATTCTGGTTGGCCAGAATGCTGGCAGTAGTCATATACCATGTAATGCTTTTTCACATATGCCAATAAGCTCCTCTGCCTTCTATTCAGGTCTGGGAAAACCAAGCAACCGTCTAAGAGTACTTTAGAACAGTAGTTATCCTTCTCATGGCATCCAATCGTTTGGAAGTTTGTGTAACTCGATAGAAAGGGCTCATATGTATAGTTGGCCTTGTATTTCCCTCCATCTGTTGCCCACCAAGATGCATCCCAAATAGTTGCGTACACAGACATTGGCTTCGATGGATATATCACTCCAAGGCTCTTTGTTTTAGGGAACCTCCTTATGGGAATACCGTCCACCAAAAATCTGTCACACCAACAAAATTTATAACCTTCACGTCTTCATGTAAATGGAAATGTTCAACAATAAAAGAAGGGTGCTTGGATAAACTTACAGAATTTGTCGAGGTGACCAAAGAATTGAATAATTGTGGAAATCCTGAGTTGGGTCGAACCAGAGATGAAACTTCTGCTCTCTACCGATTCGTTGAGCCCAATCTCCGGTACCATTTCCATAAATATTTGTTTGCAGTATATACGGCTCTCCTGGTATTCTTCCCAAAAACTCTATGTCTATCTCATCGTGCCATCCTTCAAAGACATCATTGTTCGACAGCTGAAAATTACGTCATAACCCAAGACACCCACATCCATTAATGCACTATAAATCAACAAAACTCTTTGTAACATTCCATTAATTAAGCTACATCGAACTTCATTAATTCACTATTTAACAACACCACTTTTAACACTGTAAGAAAAGTGCATGAATAAATTGAATCAAAACGTACATAGAATGAAGTGAGGACTCCTGCAGTATAGCCAACCTGCAGTTTGATGGCAGCATTAAAGAAGCCATACATGTAAGCCTCTTTTGACTTGAACCCACTACCTGTAATCACCAATGTC
This sequence comes from Chamaecyparis obtusa, assembly GCA_027943335.1. Classification (NCBI taxonomy): domain Eukaryota; kingdom Viridiplantae; phylum Streptophyta; class Pinopsida; order Cupressales; family Cupressaceae; genus Chamaecyparis; species Chamaecyparis obtusa. Next base: position 2,002,990 of record BSBK01001514.1, read on the forward strand.
CCAATTTCAAACTAAAAATTCATTTACTGTAAAATATGCAGCATAGGATGTACAAAATAGTGTCTTACCGGATGATCTATCCAATGTGAGAGTAACAGAAGAGCCATCCGGAGAAACATCCTGGTTTTGGACACCATACAGATTTGCATAGCTTTCCGAGAAGTTCGTAATTCTTAAGTAATTCACCAACGGTACAGTGGGCTCTTGAAGAAACTTAATGACATTATCATTATCAGCAGCAAAGATCAGTGTAATACTATGAGCGAAAAGTAGCAATGCTAATGAAATGGCAGACATAAATTGGAACGCCATATATAAGTTGAAGTCTAATGTATGCTCAATGAATGGTTTCAGATGGCTTGGTGATTTCTTTAGCAAGTACTTGGGTTATGTATATATAGCTCGTGCTTGAGAACAGAGAAATCGTGAACCAATAGTGGATTCAGCTGGTGTGCAAATCGCGACAGCAAATGGAACCAAAAGCCAGATAATGTGCTACTTCAATAATGGTTTTTTCACATAACGTTGTGGTGGGTAAAACATTTCCCTTGCTTTTCATACTAAAAATCCGAGATATGTATATATGTAATCATACTCTTCCTGGTTTTCCTTTCCTTTACCTGGAAGAATAGAGCAATTTTAGCTCCAATTTTCAACCCAAGCAGATTTGATCAATATGAAAACCGTTTTGTTTGATCCGTTAGAAATCAAACATAGTTATGTTTCGTACGTTGGACAATGTGCTCACGATTCTTATGCTATCAACGTTACTTCTTACTCAAGATTGGTGAAAAAGTAACGACTAAAAGATGCTAGATTTAGATCTTGCTTAGTAAAACGAGGAATCAACGTATGTTTACAATCATAGTTTAGTTTTTGTCGTTTCATTCTACCTATGCGTATTACTTCTTTACCAATGAAGTCATTTGAATTATTTTTTAATTTTATTTCTAACAATAAATGTCTTATAAATAACTAGTAATTGCAATTTGGTATGCAATTTGTACGCCAAATAAATGTTAAGTTGCTTTTTTTCCTCGATTTATATGTTTATCTTTCTTGATTTTAATTTTTTATTTTGTATGTGTATTATTTAACAATGTATTGTGTATTTATTATTTTATATATTAATTGAATTATATATTTGAAATTTAAAACGTAGATAATGTATTATAATCTTTAGTCTAGATTATTAATTCAAATTAACTAATTAATCAAATATAAAATTATAGATATTTGTAATCATTTAGATTAAATTGTACTAATATATTATAATTGTTTATGATTAATTATTAAATAAAAGTTAATTATATGTTGATATTAATTTAAGTTTATTTATTTAATTGAAAAATGTAAATTATTATTTATATTATAATCAATATAAATATTCTATCCATTCCCAAAATATTCTTAGAACAATTAAAAAATGTTGTGAATCTCTTAATGGAATATGGCATAAAACATTATATGAATCTTCACTAAGAATAACAACAAGTGTTGGAGGGGCGAGAGAATGGTTGTGCCACATCTCTCCACATGTGGAAACTTTGTCTATTTTATACGCCACCTCCAACTACCCAGAAAACTTTCGATATTCGCTTTATTATTTCACTCAATATTTTTTCTCTACTCTAAAATCAAAACGTTAGAACCAAAAATGAAATGGTGAGGCCATACCAAGAATTAATCAGTTTATTGTCAGGTGGCAAAGGTAGAAAGTAGGGCAATATTAGGGCAACTTTTTCCACCTACACCTAGGGTATGGTGAAGACAATTTACAAAAGGGAGAAGGGAGGAAAAGACACATCTATTATTATTGAATGCCACACTTTTCAGTTCTTTCCATCTGTCAAGTTACATGCCTGCCAAGCACATGAAGCTACATTTTAAAGAGTGTGCTATTGACTTCGAACTACATAGCAATTGTAGGAGTGAATCGATTATTATTTCCTCGCCTGTGCACTCATTTGCAGAGGTCATCGAGCTATCGCATTGCAATGTCTGAAAGGGCTTTGAGGGAAGACAATTTAATGAAACATAATTATAACCTTTTTCTACATTAGGGTGTCCTGTATTCCAAGTGAGAAGGGCAACAAGAGAAGCGAGAGTACAAAGAAGATGATCACACAAGAGAAAAGTTGAAGGAAGTGCCCATCAACCATCCTCTAGCCGATTGCAGATAAGCCATTTTATGGCCTGAGGAAAGTGTGGGGCGTGAGATCCATCCTGGGCAGGAAGCATTGCTACCCAGGCAGTGTCATAAGCTGACAGACTGATTTCTCCATCTTCAAGAGGTATGAACATTTCTTTTATCTTCACAACCAGATTATCGGCCACTGCTGGTACGAAGGAGCCTGCAACAAAAATGCAAACAAGCAGAAAAAGATCAACATAGTAAGAGTTGGGCATTTTGATTTGATAGAAATCAAAGACGTTACATGAAAATATGGTGTCTGGAGAGTCTGTATAACATTATCGTTCCACAGATCGCTATGATAATTGGCAGTCCGTCGAGGGACAGAAGATGTAATGTTATGATTAGAAATCAAAGTCATCGCTCTCACAGGAGATGGAATGCAGGAGACCCATCGTTGCAGTTTGTAATTAACTGAGCATTTCCTGAATGCTTTGTTGAGGACAAATGTATTCAAGTTAGAGACTGATGAATGACTGACTTCACAAAAGAAATTTGAATGATGACTGACTTTACATAAGAAATTGGGATGCCCGACTACGCCAAATGGGTGCTATAAATAGGCGTTCATACATCAAAGAATCTCCAGATCTTGTCTTCAGGTAATGGCTGAATTGAGAATACATTAAATGTAACCTGTCCACTCCAATTATTGATGTTAATGGCATTGCATTTGGATGGTTAAGTATTATCTTATGAATGAAGAATAAAGATGAGTAAGATGCTCTTCGAACAGTTTGAATCATTTTATGATGAGTTCCCTTCTATAGTTTTTGTCTGCTTCTTCCTAAGTCAATTGTCATCAAATGAGATCTTAAATATGCTGTTGGTAGTAATCCCTTTTGTAGAGAAGGATGTTAAAAACTTGGCCAGCCAGTCTTGGCCAAACTTGGCCGAAGACCTCATTTTCCTTTAAAGCATTTCCTTCGGGATTTCAGAAATGCACTTTCCCAGCTTCATTTCTGAAGCCCTGCACCTAGATTTCGTTCTTCTGAAGGTTGTCTTCTTCCTTGGGCTTGATCGGAATTCAACATTGGTCAGTGCAAAACCTGACTGTCTCCTTCCTTTGGTCATCAGACTTCGCACCTCTCCTCTTCACTTTCTGAAGAAGAAGTCAATGACGTGTTGTTTGCGAGCTCTGATGAGGGAATTGATTTGTGAGAGATGTAATAGATCAGCGGCGCTGAAAAAATCCTCGGCCAGATATGCACACTTGGACAACCAGTCTTTGTAAAAATCCAATACTTTCACCACCTCGTCTGTCACCTTTGACGAACATCAGTGCCTGTCACTTCTGAGCACTACATAAAGTAAAATGGATGCAACGTGTCTCATTAACTACAAAGGTAACCCCATTGATCGCGAGTTAGAATATTTACCCTGAAAGTCTCGTTCACATCTTAAAAATTATACAAATTCATGTTTTTTTTAAACCTACAGATGATTGGGATGCGTTCAATCGTCTTGCATGCGTATGGCATCCAAGACATCCTTCAATGGCGTTAACCCAGCAGATGCGTTTCATATAAGAAACACCTTCGGCGTAATTAAAGTAGGTAAGTAATAAATGTCATTGGCTCAACTTTTTTCTAGATAAATAACTCTTAAGTGAGAAATGCATTGAATTAATAATATAATATTTAAATAGATAAGAAAATGCCTCACTTGAAATATGATGAAGATATAATCATGTAATTTCTTAGAAACTAGTTATTCGATTTATTAGAGCCTTTAATGATATGACATCATAGTTGTTGTAAATAAATAAACTCTATGTTTCATTCATTGTTTTGGTTTTATGATAGCCTAAATGATCTTTGTAAATGCAAAATAAAACCTTGTGTATGCTTTTGAATTATGCTGACACTTTTGAATTAAGCCCATAATTTATTTGAACTTTACTAATGTATACCTTTGTCATTTTCTTTCCTAGCTATATTTTTGAAAGCTACTATTGAGTTTAGTAGGTAAATAACTTTCCTATTGGTCAACTCGATCAAACAATGATTTAACAACTTAAAAAAGGAAAGAATAATAACCAACCATGAAGCTTCAATGCTTACTATGACATTTGTGAATGAAGTGATAGTAATTATTTATGATGATCCAATTTATGTGTTCAGATTTTCTACAACAATGAATCTTGATTCTCTCCCTATAGGTAATAATGAAATAAGGTTTGTCCCAACACCTCTCAACCTTGATTGGCTCAAATTAAAATTCTATGACTCAACTAGATAGAATATGGAAAGGCTAGGAAGGGGTAGCATCCTAAGATATTATATAGGCAAGATGATCTTTATGTACACTATTAATTTAAGGGTCTAGTCATCGAGCTATACTTAGGTGATGCCCACTCATCATGGTTTTAAGTTGGAAAAGGAGAAAGGATCCAACAAGGAGATTATCAAAGGAGATCCAATAAATTTCATTATTATGTTGAATGGTTAAGACAACCCTAATTGGTTCAATAGTGATAATATTGATAATTCTCACCTCAATACTATGAGGAAAAAGAAAAGTAGAGTCAAGAATACCTTAAGGGAAGGTATCATGTCAACAAAGTGGATAACAAAATTGGGATCTTATGTCAAAAATATCAAGTTTTGGACTAATATGCCTTCTCTTATTAAACACACTTTTTTTAATAATTTTCAATGATATTAATTTTTTTAAAGATTATCTATAATAATTAAACTTCATTCTCTATCTATAGGTAATAATGAATTAGGGTTGGTCCACATCCCCTCAACCTTTATTGGGTCAAATTAAATTTTGATGACTCAACCAAATGGAACGTTAGAAGGGTAGCAATGGGTGTCATTCTAAGATGTGATATAGGAAAGATTAACTTTCACCATGCTATTAATTTGGGGGTCTAGTCATCCAACTATACCGGGGTGATTGGAAAAGGAGAAAGGATTCAACAAGGTGATTAACAAAGGAGATTCAATAAATGTCATAATGATTTTGAATAGTTTAGACACCCCTAATTGGTTCATTAGTGATATTATTGATGATTCTTGCCTCAATATTATGAAATAAAAGAAAATTAGAATCAATAATACCCTTAGGGAATGTAATGTGTCAACAAATGGGTTGACACAATTGCGATCCTATATCCAAAATATCAATTTATGGACCAATGTTCCTTTTCTTTTTTAACATGTGTTTTTCATAACTTTTAATGATATTAAGATGTTCATCACCTCTAATGTTGAAGTTAGGGACAATATTATCCCCTATAACAATGACTCATGCACTTGATTACTCACTATTTAAATATTATCTAGGGATTGATGTGATCTCCCCTCCTCCAAGCATAATTGAGAAGTCATTCCACATTTATTGATCACTTTCCTTGGTTAGGTTTAGATATCTTTCACATTTATTTTTCCCTATTCAAGTATTTTATTCATGTGCTTAAATAGTTTGTCTACAATGGGAGGCGATCTCGTCTTGGTGGTTCCCAATAATTGTGAGTCTTTTCATAATAGTGATGTTTGGTCCATTCCATAAAAGTTTCATTTGATTCTATTTAAGTCTTTGATAAACTCATCCACAGTCAATATGGAGAGGTCCTTTGCCTCTTCAATGGGAATTACTATTGTATCAAATCTTGAGGGAAAAATTCTCAAGATTTTCTTTGCTATTCTCTTCTCCTCAATGGTTTCTCCATTCATCCTCAGCTTGTTAATCAAACCAGAGACTCTTAAGCTAAAATCTAAAATAGACTCAATGTCCTTCATTTGAAGAGTCTCAAAACTCTTTGACACATTTGGAGCTATGACAAATGAACATATTAGTCCCCATGCTTGTCTGTAGGATTCCCAAAGCTTCCTTGGAATAGTTAGCTACTGCTATTCTAAAAAAACTTTACTTTGCCAAGGCTCCTTTGATAAAATTCAATGCCTTAGCATCTTTCCTCCTTAACTCCTTCAAATGAGTCTCTTGATTGTTTGAGAGGGCATAAAATTGAGAAAGGTTAGTCAGATCCATAAAACCTCTAATCATTGACTTTGTATCCTATGACTGATAGGTAAAATAGGGGTGGTTGTAAGAAGTTGAGTCCCACTTTTTGGCAAAAAGTGGAAGTTGTTTTTTTTTGTTTTTTTTTTCAAATTTCTTGTTAATTGATGTCTAAATTTGAGGCACTTAGAGATTGAATCTTAGAAAACTTTAGTAATAATATAATGTAGTTTTTAGAGTCTACTTTTCAAATATATAATTTATTTAAATACCCACATAGTATAAATTTCTTTTTAGTAGGAATTTTAAAAAACCATGTTTTCAAAATGCCTATTTTAGGACTATACCATAGCCATGTACGACCACCATATTTTGACTTAAATAATTGAATTTTTGAAAATCCTTTTGGGGAAATATACCTAAGACACCAAAGATTGGTGAGCATATTTTTCCTTATTTTTATTGAATATATATTTTTATTAAATTTTTAATTGATTATAAAATACATTTTCAAAACCTCTGGTGTACGACCACCATAATTTGATGAAAATTTCATAATTTTTTTAAATTTTTTTTAATCTTCAAGAGAATTGTATGTAGATTGATGTCATATAAATTATTTTCCAAAAAATCTAAAAACAAAAAAGTTATTAAAGTTTTAGTGAACCTCACTATTTTATATTTAGGTACCAATTTTAACTAATAAATAATAAAAAAATAGTAAAAATTATCACATCACTATGAAATTTACATTTTTGAGATTAGGATAGTGAGAGTTCTAATGGGTTTTTGTTTCATAAAAAAATACGATTAGGATGGCCCTCAAAAAATTATGACAAGGAAAAAATATGGCATTCCAGTGCCTTAGCCAAATTTTTGGAGGTCAAGGCATAGTCTTGGTTCTACCAAGCCTAAACTAAACCTATTTTGAAATGAAATCCAAGGTGGATGTGTGTTTCCCGCTCATGTATTAAGAAACAGATGCCTGTTATTTAAAATTCAAAAAATGGGGATCCGTTTCTTTAAAAAAAACCAGTGTTAAAACGCATTTCTAGTCATAAAAAAATAAAAAAAATTAGAAACAGGCACCCGTTTTGAAAAAATTGGGCACCCATTTTTTGAATTTAGGAACGGGCACCCGAACCTTAATTGGGTGCTCATTTCAAGTGGCATCTTCCAATTCTACAAGACTTCCACCAAATTGGCACCCAACTTTTTGCACTTACCCATAGACTTAGATTTACCTCGGAGCTAAGGCCCAATTCTCACTATTTTAAATTAGACCAAGAGTTCCCTAATGATGTCTTAGCTATTGCAAGGAACATAGTAGTTGATTTATTAAGGCTCATTAAATAGACTTTCCACCATATTAAGGATATGAAAATTAAACAAAGGGCTATGAATAGTAAAGTTTGAGGTTCTAGAAATTAGTGGTCTTAAAAGGGGTAGTGAGGAGAAGGAATTGTGAACCAAGGAGGAAAAAAATCTATGGTATATTGTTTGAACAAAACTGTGGAGGCTATTGAAAAAATCAAAAAGGATTATGAAAGAATGGTTGTGGGTTTGGATAAAAAATAATATAAAATTAAGCTTTCTTTGTAGGCTATCATGAAGACAAGTCACAAAGTCATCAAATTAACGAATGAGACCATGAATACGATGGTGATAAAACTAGATATTATTTATCAAGATAGATTAATTGTGGATTTGGACATGGACAAGGAGAAGGGTCAAGAGGAATCTACATGGTCAAGAAAGAGGACAAGAGATGATATAAATAGGAAGGCTAAGAAGATGTCTCAGGAAATCTAGGAGATGAAGAAATCAAGGTAGTTAACATGAACCAAATTTAAGTGGAGGTGGCTAACACACTAAAGACCCTAGCTTATTTCTTCCTACTTTTTCTATTTTTTTATGTTTATTTTTTGTGTTTTTTGTTGTCTCTTTTCTACTCATGTTATTTTTTATTATTTGGGTAGCTTCTTGTCTTGGTTTTTAATTTAGTTAATTCTTTAAATATAGTTAATACTTTCTATTAAAGGGTTTTTAGTCACTTCAAAACCTATTTTTACATAAATCAAAAACACCAGGAAAATAACAAGCACCCTTGAAGTCAGAACTTTCGAGATACTTTTGTAAAAAAAATTACAAAGACTAATAGTGCAAAAAAGATCAAACACATTAGTTCTAGGAAATTTGGGTATGAACGTAGTAAAGGTAAAATTAAGTTTCTTAAAAATGTTTCTGGACCCAAAGAACTCCATTGCATTACCAATGTTTTGAATCACAATATCCCAAAAATATTGAAAAAAGAACATAGAAAATTTATCCATCCTAAGTTCCTTATTACCTTCAAAGAAGAAAACAACCTTCCTAACTTTTTCTAGAGTTGGAATATAAACCAAAATTTTATTCTAGTCCTTGTTCAATATCCTAGGGATAGCACCAATAAGAGTTTTCTCACCATTCATTTCCAACCTATCATCAATGGTTAAAAGATTAGAAAAAATGGATTGTCTCTCTTCTTATCTCACCATCCTTGTGAATCTTAACTCCATCCTTCATAACATGAAATATTCTATTCCCAACCCTATGCTTAAGGGTACTCAAATGGAAGAATCTAGATTCTTATCTCTAGAAGAAAGCTATAAAGATCTAGATCTTTGTTTCCAAAAGGCTTCTTCTTTAGATATGATATCATGATACTTGGCAAGAATTTCATTCTCTCTTGGAAGGTAGTCCCCAATGTATCCTTCTTGTTGAATCTTTCTAAATATGGATTGTTGAGACGCAGGTTGTAATTTCAATAATGGTTTATTCCTTTTCCACCTATGACCTTCCTCAATATTCTATGTTGGGAAATTCCTCTCCCTTTTAGATGGAACATTTTTTTTAAGTTCATTAAATTCTAGTGTCTTATCAAGGTTTTTGTCTATATTTTATAGTTTTTTCTTATCTAAAAAAGGTTACCTTCACTATTGATCTCTAGCATACTGTGGATGGTGATTTGCTTCAGGTGGAGCCCAAAAATTATGATTCTATGAATAAAGATAGTGTTGTGTGGCTAATATTTGAATAGGATTAATTTATTATCTTATTTAGATGTGATGACTAGTCACAAACCTTCCAATTTTGTTAACTTTAGTTTCCCTTGAAAATATGAAAGTGTTGATATCAAAGGGTTGTCCTTCAAACAAATTATTTAAATTATCTTTTTTGCCACAATACTATACATGAAATAGACTTATTTTTTTAATAAAATCAAAGTAAACTATAAGGAGGATTTCAAAAAATTCCTAAGGAAAGGTAAATGGATCATCTATCTATAAATTGGGTTGTATGAGGAGGATCTTCCACATGACTGGAAGGTGGTGGCAAAGTTCCTAGTGAGCTATGTTACTACATATAGTACATTTGAAAGGTTCTATTTTCAAATCTTCTCTATGATGAATCATTTTTTACATGGTGTTAAGATGAAATTCACTTTATGGATTCACACTTCCCTATCTCAGTCACTTGTCATGGCTCAATCTAAACCTAATGGATCACCCCTCCACCAAGACCCAATTCTTAGACTTGATAACTACAACTTAAGCCTCATCTTGACTTGGAATTCCTTACCCCATATTAGTAATCCTTATTTTATTAAGGATTTAATTCATTTCCCTATGCCTAATAACCTTAGAGCCTCATCTTTTACCATAATTTATACCCATGTCTAAAGGCACACCCTCAGCACATTTCCAAGATGAAGAACCTCAAGAAACCTCTACTGAGACATAGAAGGGGAAAAAATTTAATTTCACTTTACCTTCAAAAGACATTTTGGATGATTCCACCTCCACCTACTCTCCTTCTTCCAAATGGTCTCTTGAAAACTCTTATCCTCTCAATTTTTGATCTACCACTAAAAATTTGTCCCCTAATTTTGGGTGCCTTGACTCATTCCCATATTTCTCCCTTTATTTGTCAAAGTTATGTGGGGAATAAAGGTAAGGACAATGAATTATGTAGGGCATTAAATTTGTAAAATGAAATCATTAAATAGATGTTGCTGTAGCTCAACACTATAAATGGGAAGATCAACAAGTTGGAGACTCTTGTGAATGAGGCTAGAGTTGGAGACTTGTCTTTCAAGGTTGCTAATGAGATTTTATAACTACTACTCAAGGTATAAATAAGAATATTAATCAGTGGGCTACTGACTAGGATGAGTTAATTTCTTTAGAAGATAATATGTTTTCAAATAATGAAATGAATAATATGGAGAATATCATTGATGATATCCAATAAAAATAAAACAAAATGATATAAAAATAGAAGGCATTTTTTTTTTAGTAAGGAGATGATCAACAAGTCAACGGCCTCCAAGAACACTTTATAGGAGTTAGAGTGTGAGATTTCAAAGTGCAACTATTCTAGACTGGAAAAGGATTTGGATGGCACTCTATCTAGGTCTTTTGAAAAAGGAAATGTCATTGTTTCCCCAAATGCAACTCCCCCAAGGAGATTTCTACTAGTAGGAAGATATCCTTTTTGGAGAAGCTAGATATTATATACACAATTTATGTGAGGTATGAATAACCTAATCCTTACAAAACATCTCAATATCCACATTGACAAGGGAACTTGATCACTCAATGCACAACACAACTATTTTTACACTAACATCTAGTCAATAATAAACTATATGAATACAAAATAATTTTACAACATCAAGACAAGGAGGTGAAGGTATTAGAGTAACTTATCTTTTTACATATATTTGTAGGGATTAATATCTTGCATCCTCCTCTAAGATATCTCAAACTCCATTTTAAGACCTCTTTTCTTTCAAAAATTCTTAAAATTATATCCCAAAAATAACTTCAAGAGTCAAAAATGAGAATGAACAAAACAAAGTCTTCTCTCAAGCTTGAGAGACTACATAAAGAAGGGATTCATGTTATATCTCCATTCCAATTAGAGGACAACACTTGAATATTCATCCACCCTTTTCTTCTCCTCTTTTCTTTCCAATGTGATGTGACCCTTATAAATACACTCACATGGGTGGGAATGGGCAAAATCCCTTTCTTGTGTTACAACCCCAAAACATTTTGTACATTATCTTATGACTTTATGAAGGGTTCAAATAAGTTAAATACTCATTACCTACTCTTAGGTTCTTCCCCAACCCTATAGGTTGCACCTAGAGAGGTTTGAACACAAGAAAAGAGGTAAAAGGACTCATTTCTAGGCCCATAAATTTTCCTTTAAAGCCCAACCTTGAAATTCAAAACACAATCAAAGGAACTCACACCTATTCAGACTTTCACCACTAAACTATATGACTTTATAACTACTATAATCTAGAAAATAATTACACTTTACTCATCACAATAAACCACATAATATTTCATAGAGAACATAATCAAAATTAATAGCCTCACAAATAAAGCACCTAAAAAGGGTCTTCGTGATTTTCACTTTTTTCCATTGACATTATTTTCCTATACTTTGGCCACCATAAAACATATGAAATATTGTTAGATCATATTAATTTAATCACAATATTTGTTTGTCTTAGAATTATAATTTTAATTTTCCATAAATCACTAAAATAATGTCTTATGCAGATTAATATAATCAATTGACTCTATATTTATGAAAAATAGAATCATTCAACTCTATCTCAAAATAGTATTTACCTTATTTAGTTACCATAGCTTATTCATTATCTTGATTAGTTATCACTTGCATTTGTATATCATTTCCTTATCCATCCATTTTGACCACTTGAAGGATGTTATGCCTAAATACTATACGGAAATGAAGTTTGAAGGCTCGTCACAACATTTATATAAAATTGGTATATCAAGAGCGCATTCTATATGCAATGACATCTATACATTTTCAATTTCTTATAAAACAACTCATAACATAAACAACTGATATCTTGTTCTCAATGACACGTTTGAAATACAAGTTTGAATGGAGAGAGTAAAGAGATTTCAAACAAGTCATCAATATGTCCAAAAGAAAATTACATTAGAATAATCATCAATTTAACTTATCTAACTAGAAATAATGGGACATGTTTGAATAAATTAGACCTTATTTATTCACAAACGATGAGATGCCACACACATACACAAAGAAGATTATATAATATGTTTTTGATTGATTGTAGGAAAAAATAAGTTTTTAAATGGGGACCCGAAACCCATTACAAGCCAAAACAATTAACAATTAAGATCATCCAAAATTAACAATTATATAAGATTATATAATATGTTAAATTATTATATATTATGATATATTTATATAAGAAAAACATAAAGCATCATTACCCAAAATTTAGTAGATTCAACAATTAAACATACTAAACCTCACTAATATAAAATTAGAGTTGCATACACATTAAGCTTTCAAATTATGAATTAATAATTATTATTACATTACTCCCATTAGATCACACTTGCTTTCTACATGATCCCAATTACAAGCAATAAATTGACTTACCATGACACTCATTTATTTACTTTTATTTATAGTGTGAGTATGTATATGACATTTATTTTTGCATATGAGGAAGAGAGAAAGATAAAAAGACTATTAGTTATAATTATGATCATAATTACATATAATAAATTGACTTACCATGAAAATCATTTATTTATTCAACCGCGAGCAACTTTCAAAATTCTAACCCAAGTTGTGCCTCATTGTGAAGAAGTATTTCACCCTGGAAGGTAAATTTACGGTGTTCTACTTTACCATTTACCTTTTCTCAATCACATCAGAAATAGGGACCTCATCTCCATTTCCTTTTACCTCCTTCATTCCATTGAAAGCAATATCTTGGATATTAGGGAAAACCCTGAAAAACTGACCACTATTCTCCATTAGGGTCTCCTGCTCTGTCTCTATCAATTCCACAAGGCTATCTGCCCTCCACCCCAACCTCCCTTGATTATTTAGGAGGTCACCCACGAGGATTCCCCTTTGAAAATTGACAACCCCACTCATTCCACCTCCCACTCCATCCGTGAAATCCAAGAGGTGGACCTTGTCCCTCAAGATGATAAAAGCCGCAAAAGGTGTGTGAAAAACCCTTTCAAAAGAGGGAAGGAGCTTGAGGAATCCCATGTCTATGAGTCCCTAGATAATAAATATTTGAAGGAGTCTGATAGTACCCTTGAGACTGAAAGAAATCCCAAAAAATGGAGGATCTTGGATAGCCAGGTCAAGTTGGAGGTTGACCTTGGTAGCTCTGGTCGCCAGCGGTCTAATAGAATTGCTAAGGAGTAGTGCAAAACTAGAATCAAGTAAACGGCTTTGATGGAGAAGTCCCTATCTAAAAAAGACTCCCATTCCACTGAGTCGATTGAGGGCTCTTCTAAGGATCACCTTAGTTCAAACAGGACTGGCACCAATCCCCCTCCCAAACCTCAGCAAATGATGGAGGCTCTCCATAGCACTACCCTGCCCCCGGCCTCCCCTCATGATCATTAGACCAAGTCCCCCACTACCGAGCACAACTTTGTGCCTCTGGATGACAATGATAGATTTAAGGGTACCCTCAAGTTGAAGTTCTCCGATTTGGACAATGAGATAGCTAGCATCAGACAGGACTTGCAGGAACTCAAGAACCACATTTTGATGACTAACAAGTTTGCTCTTAAGGTCATGCATGCTTTGGCTATGACCCTCTGCACTGTGCAGGAAAAAATGGCTAGTGCCAAAGTGGAAGCCAATGAAGACAATAAAGACCTCTTCCTATTCCTGCAGAAAGAGTGGGCCATGACCCTGATGTCCAAACATCTGGGTGGGAGATCCTAGTTGCTGTTGCTGTTATGAGGTTTTTATTTTTGATTGGGCTTGGCCCTAAGTTCTCTTTGTTGGTTTCCTATTTTAAGGTTAATCCTCCTAATTCATGGTCTAGCCCTGTGTGGCATGATATTGTTAATTTAATTGCTACTACTTGCTTAAGATACTCTGGTTCGATCTTTTTGAAAAGAACTTGCTTAAGATACTCTAGTTTGATCTTTTCAAAAAGAACTATGTTGTTTGTTTTTTATAGAGGCAGATTAGACCTTGTTTTTTCTGCTATTAAACTGTTGATAAATTGCTCTAGACTAGTGCTATTAATATGCTATTAATGTGCTTCTAGTCCTACTATATTTTTTATTTTTATTATGAATATCTATATGACATATTTCCATGTATGAAAAAGAGAGCAAGATAAAAGACTATTATTAGTTACAATTATGTCCTAATTACAAACAACTAATGAACTTATCATGACAATCATTTATTTATTTCCATTTATAATATGAGTATGAATATGACATAGTTTTCCCCTTATGTGGATGAGAGGAAGATAAAAGGCTATTCATTACAACGTTTAATAACTGATGCCTCCTTAACATTTTTCAAGACTAATTAATACTTAAAACTATGTACTCAGAAAGATGGTTGAGTTGGGCATTCCAGTTTGGGAAAATGTTTGCAGTAATCATATACCATGTAATGCTTTCTCACATATTCCAATAGGCTTCTCTGCCTTCTGTTCAAATTCAGAGAAACCAAACAGCCATCTAAGAGCACTTTGGAATAGTAGTTATCCTTTTCATTGCATCCAATTGTTTGGAAGTTGGTGTAACTAGAAAGAAATGGCTCATACATATAATTGGCCTTGTATTTCCCTCCATTTGTGGCCCATGAAGATGCATCCCAAATGGTTGCATACACTGACATTAGCTTTGATGGGTATATCACTCCAAGCCTCTTTGTTTTTGGAAACAACCTTATGGGGATACAGTCCACCAAAAATCTATCACACCAACAAAAATTATAGCTTTCACGTCTTCATGAAAATGGAAATGTTCAATAGGAAAATAATGATGGTTTTACCAAGAGAAGGATGAACTTACACAATATGTTGAGGTGTCCACAGAATAGAATAATTATGAAAATCCTTAGTTGGATCGAACCAGAGATGAAAGTGTTGTTCTCTGCCTATGAGATGGGATCCATCTCTTGTACCATTTCCATAAATATTGGTCTGCAGTATATATGGCTCTCCAGGTATTGTTCTCAAATACACCTTGTCTATCTCATCGTGCCATCGCTCATAAACTTGGTTATTTGATACCTAAAAATTACATTACAGTCCAAGACACCCACATCCATTAGTGCACAGTGGATCCAGAAAACTCTTTGTAACATTTCATGAATACAGCTAATTATATTAATGTCATAGGGGTGAAGATCTAATAGTTGAGTTCCTTAATTTTGCGTTTCTCAAAATCTTACCTGAAAATTTCAAATCAAGCCTATTTTCTTATAGAAATTTACTTGGTAATTCCCCTACTTATAACTAAGGTTTCAGAACCACATTATCAAATATGATCCCACATCAGCATGCTTTTTTCCAAGGTATCCAAATAGTCCAAAAAAAAGTTGCACCAATTGTAATGCAGTAGGGACCTCCATACTTGTGCAGCTGATATTGTAAAAAATTTAGAAGAACACTAAATTCTGGAAATGCACAAAAATGCTCTTTTTTCAGCAATGAAGAAATTCTAAATCCCCAAAACAAGGAAAACACAAGAGCTGGAGAATTTATGCAAGAATCTACTTGCTTCTATTCAAACTAAAACAATTTCTACAATATGAAATAAACTTGCAACTGTTGGAGCTGCATACAAACTTCTATGAGCTTCACAAAGCTCTTTACAAGATCATCTGAAGAAATCACTGCTTAACAAAAAGATCATTCACATCTCTGATTAAAATAGAGTATTCAAAATATTACTTGCTGCTGCATATAAAAGGAGAGATTACAAACATGTATATCTCTTGTGAAAGAATAAAGTTATTCTTTCCTTTATAAAGAAATTGCTATCAAAAAGAAGAAGGAAGAAAGAAGAAGTCTGTAGAAGAAATCAGATTTCCCCAAATCTGATCTGAACTTATCTTTCAAAGTCCACACAAAAAATTAGACTTTAAACTTTATTAAAAATAAAGTCAACAAAAGAGGCTTCAGATAATCGGATTTGATTTGAAAATCCAACACTGCCCCATTGTCTTGAGCTGACAAAACAAGATCATGGTTGATCCAAATTGACTACGCCCAGATTTCTCCTTAGGTGCTCAAAACTTGCAATGCCCAAAGGCTTGGTGAAAATGTTTGCTAGCTGCTACTCTGACCTGCAAAACTCCATTTTTATTTCACCATTCTAAACTAATTCTATGATAAAATGATATTTGATTTCAATGTGCTTGCTTCTTCCATGAAACACTGGATTTTTTGACAATGCTATTGAGGAAATATTGTCACAAAATATTGTGGTTCCATCCTCTTGTTCTTGCTTCAAATCTACCAAGATCCTTCTTAGCCAAATAGCTTGACATGCTACTGCATTCACTGCTATATATTCAGCCTCTACTATAGATTGAGCAACTATGGGTTGCTTCTTAGAAGCCCATGAGATTATACCTGAACCCATGTGAAAGACATATCCAGAAGTGCTCTTCCTATCATCCAAACTTCTTGCCCAATCACTATCTGTGTAGCCAATAGGATCAAAAATATTTACTGTAGTATACAAAATACCATATCCCTTGGTTCCTTTCACATACCTTAGGATTCTCTTTCCCACTTTCCAATGGGAGTCCTTTGGAGTTTCCATAAATCTGGAAATCAAACTTACTGCATGCATAATGTATGGCCTAGTAGCTGTTAAATACATCAAACTTCCAACTAAACTTTTATATAAAGTTGGATCCACATTGTTGCTGCAATCTTGCTTGCTTAACTTCAAACCTACTGAAGTTGGAGTTGGAGTAGGCTTGCTACTTTGCATTCTAAATCTCTCCAAAATCTGGTTTGCATATATTTCTTGAGAAATAAAAATACTATCATGCATTTTTTTTACTTCTATGCCTAGAAAATATCTCAAGAGACCTAAGTCTGACATTTCAAACTCACTTTTCATGGCCTCTTTAAAATCAACAATGAGGAAATTATTATCCACAGTAAAGATTAAATTATCAACATACAAGACAACAATTAAAATATTACCATTACCTGCCTTGATGTAAAGAGTGGGCTCACCATCCCTTTTGCAAAAGCCATTTCTCATCAAATATGAGTAAATTCTACTATACCATACCCATGGAGCTTGCTTAAGCCCATAAAGAGCCTTCTTCAGCCTATACACTTTACTTTCATGACCCAGAACTTCATAACTAGGTGGCTGCTCCACATAAATCTCTTCTTTCAATACTCCATTCAAGAAGGCAGACTTCACATCCATTTGATAAACCTTCCATTTATGCTGGGCTGCAATTACTATGACAGCACGCACGGTTTCCATTCTAGCAATAGGGGCATAGGTCTCATCATAATCTTTACCAAACTATTGTTTGTACCCCTTGACCACCAATTGAGCCTTATTCCTATCTATTTTTCCTTCAGCATTGCTCTTGGTCTTGTAAACCCATTTAAATCCAATGATTTTCTTGTTTGGAGGTAAATTAGTGAGCTCCCAAGTTTCATTTATTTTTATTGCATCCATTTCCTCATCCATGGCCTTACACCATTTTTCTTCCTTTTCAACATCCTCAAAATAAATTGGATCACTATGAGAAAATAATGCAAAATTAATATTTTCATCAAATTTATTTTCATACCTTTCATCTTGGTATATCTCCCTTAGACTTTTGGTCTTTCTTGGCACTAGGGAGGCAAGAGTGGGATCATAGCTCTTAGTATTGTTGTTGATGCTCTCTGTGTGGTGAATTTGAAGCCTTCTGGAGGCTTCTATGCCTGCTGTTATTTCATTTTGCTGATCAACAAACTCATCATCTTCATCAACAATAGGCACTTTTTTTGAAGTGCTTGAAGATGTGTCCACTGAGCCATCCCATGACTCATTTTCAATGAACTCCACATCTATTGAAGTGATGATCTTCTTACCAACTAGATCATATAATTTGTATGCCTTTGATTTTGGACTACAACCAATGAAGACACACTTCACTCCTTTATCATCAAACTTTTATCTTTTCTCCTTTGGCACATGTGCATATGCTACACACCCAAACACTCTCAAGTGTTCAACCATCCATCTATGCTTTGTCCATGCTTCCATTGGAATCTTGTCATGGACTACTTTTGTAGGACTTCTATTTGTTAAATATACTATTGTTGCTATAGCCTCTCCCCAATATTCAATTGGGAGCCCTTTTTCTTTCATCATGCTTCTTGCCATCTCAACTATGGTTCTATTTTTGCTTTCAGCCACTCCATTTTGCTGTGGAGTATAGCTAGCTGTTAGCTCCTTTATGCCATTCTGCCTGCAAAAATTTAAAAAAATATTGGAGGTATATTCCCCCCCTCTATCTAACCTTAGGACTTTATGAGTGTGTCCACTTTCATTTTCAGCCTGGGCTTTAAATTCTAAAAACTTATCAAAAGCTTCAAAATTATTTTTCATAAAGTAGACCCATGTTCTATGACTGAAATCATCTATGAAGGTCATAAAATAAGTACTCCCCCTAATTGAAGTAATTTGCATAGGGCCAACTAAATTAGTATGCACGAACTCTAATGGTGCTCTTGCCCTTCTAGAGTTTCCAGAATTAAAGGGCAGCCTATGTTGCTTACCCAAAATACAAGTCTCACACTTGCTATTGAACTCTTTAATACATGGAAAATCATCTACCATTCTTTTCTTGGACAATAAGTTTAAACCAGCATAGCCAAGATGTCCATACCTTAAATGCCATAGCTTGGAAGGGTCTTCAATCATGCTCTTGAAGGTTGATTGTTGTACTATTGTACATTCTTTCTTGGGAGGTGTTGCTACCGACTTTGAAGAGAAACACATCTCCACCTTCAAAGGAAATATTTGATTCTTTGTCATTTGAACCACTACAACAATTTTCTTACTCCCATCCTTCTCATAAATGACACATTGATCATTCTCAATCAGCACTTTGTAACCATTTTGAGTGAGCTGTGCAACACTCATCAAATTGTGCTTTATTCTTGGGGCAAACTAAACATTCTAAATTTCTTGTTTCTCACCTTGCTTGGTGCGGATCATAATAGATCCTTTGCCCACAACTAGAACAACTCCATTGTTCCCCATTCTAATTTCAGATTTTATATTCTTATCAATGAAAGAAAAAAGACTTTCATTACCACTCATGTGGTTACTACAATCGCTATCTAAATACCAAACTTCAGGGCTGCCTTCTTCACCAACGTTGCACACGATGAAGGCTGTGGGATTGTTTCCATCACCCACTTTTATATCAGCAACATTTGCACTTGGCTTTGACTGATTACTCTACTTTTTCTAGCACTCACTAGCATAATGCCCAAATTTATGACAATAATAACATTCAACATTACTCTTGTCAGAGGTATATTTCTTCGTACCTCCTCTAGAATTATTCTGAGAGCTATTGGCTCCCTCATTTGTGGCTTCTCATTCTGAAATTTCTTCTGTAGCATTTTGTTGTCCAGAGTTACCATGACCTTTGCCTCTTGAACCTCTTCTAGAATTGTTTCTTCCTCTTCCCCTGCCTCTTGCATTGGATTGAGCTCTAAAAGCTTGCTCTTGAGAAGAATTTGCTGATCTATTAATGTGATGCTCATGGGTTTGGAAAGAACCCATCAACTCATCAAAAGTTATTAATGAGAGATCATTTGCCTCTCCAATGGCAATAACTAAATTATCAAATTTTGACAGCAAACTTCTCAAAACTTTTTCTACTATTCTTTGCTCATCCATGGTTTCTCCATTGGTTCTCAATTGGTTTATCAAACTAGAGAGTCTTGAGCTGAAATCTGAAATGGACTCATTGTCCTTCATGAGAAGAGTCTCAAACTCTCTTCGAAGCATTTGGAGCTTCACCAACTGAACTTTCTCAGTCCCTTTAAAACTTGTGTGAAGAATATCCCAAGCTTCTTTGGAATAATCAACTGTTGCTATTCTAGGAAAGATTGCCTCTGTCAAGGTAGTCTCAATCATGCTTAAAGATTTTGCATCTTTTCTCCTTAACTCCTTCTGCTAAGTCTTTTGATTATTTGTGAGGGTAGCAAACTAAACTGGGTCAGTCACATCTGTGAATCCATTGACCACAAGCTCCCACAAATCATTTGCTGTCATAATAGTCCTCATCTTCTTTGCCCAAACATCATAATTTTGTCCATTGAAGGATGGTGGCTACTACCAGCTCTTTCCTACATCACCAGCCATGTCTCCTATGCAAGATAAACAAATACCCAGAAAAAATAAATGCCCAAACTCACAAGGAATGAAGGCCAATTAGCTTTGATACCATGTAAAGAATTTAGAAGAACACTAAATTCTGGAAATGCACAAAAATTCTCTATTTTCAGCAATGAAGAAATTCTAAATCCCTAAAATAGGGCAAACACAAGAGCTGGAGAATTTATGCAAGAATCTACTTGCTTCTATTCAAACTAAAACAATTTTTTACAATATGAAATAAACTTGCAACTGCTGGAGCTGCATACAAACTTCTATGAGTTTCACAAAGCTCTTTACAAGATCATCTGAAGCAATCACTGCTTAACAAAAAGATCATTCACATCTCTGATTAAAATAGAGTATTCAAAATATTAATTGTTGCTGCATATAAAAGGAGAGATTACAAACATGTATATCTCTTGTGAAAGAATAAAGTTATTCTTTCCTTTATAAAGAAATTGCTATCCAAAAGAAGAAGAAGGAAGAAAGAAGAAGTCTGTAGAAGAAATCAGATTTCCCCAAATCTGATTTGAACTTATCTTTCAAAGTCCACAAAAAATCAGCCTTTAAACTTTATTAAAAATAAAGTCAACAAAGGAGGCTTCAGACAATCGGATTTGATTTGAAGATCCAAAAGATATGACATCACATGATTGGTTGCTTTTTAAAACAAGGGATTCATTTTATTCAATTATAGATAGTCATCATTAGCAAAAATAAATTTAAAGTTATAACTATTTGTACATTGTAATAAAAAATATTAGATACTAAATCAACAAGTGTAGATATGAAATTAACTACTTCTATCACAATCATTTGAATACATTAACTACCGAATCCTCTCCTCAATACAACCACACAACTTTTAACACTAAAAAATAAAAAGTGCATAAATGAATGTAATAAAAACATACATAGAATGATGTGATGATCCCTATAGTATATCCTGCCTGGAGTTTGATGGCAGCATTAAAGAAGCCATACATGTAAGCCTCTTTTGACTTGATCCCACTTCCTACTTCCTGCAATTACTCATTTCCTCATTTGACAATAATTCCTTTACTGTAAAATATGCAAAATGAAAGATAGAAATAGTGTCTTTTACCAGATGATTGATCCAATATGAGAGTAACAGAAGAGTCATCTAGAGAAGCATCTTGGCTTCGGGAACACTATAGATTTTCATAGCCTTCCGAAAAATTCATAATTCTTAAGTAATTCACAAATGGAACAGTGGGCTCTTGAAGAAGCTTATTGACATTATCATCATCAACGACAAAGATTGGTCTGATGCTATGAGCAAGAATAAGCAATCCTAATGAAAAGGCTAACATGAATGGAAAGGCCACATAAAAGTTGAAGATTTATGTATGCCCAATGAAAGGCTTCAGATGGCTTTGTGATTTGTTTGGTATGTGGTTGTGTTATGTATATATATAGCTCCTGGTAGTGAATGAGGAAATCGTGACCTAGTAGTCGATTCAGCTGGTGTGCAAAATACAAGAGAAAATTGGACCAAAATTCTAACCAAAAGCCAGATAATGTGCTACTTCAATAATGGTTTGTGCACTACAAGTGGTGTCATCACATAACGTTGTGGTTGGTACAACTTTTCCTCTGCTTTTCATACTTAAACAGTGGCAACCATGCACTAAAACTCTGATATCTATCTATTCGTAATCATACTCTCCCTGGTTTTCATTTCCTTTACCTAGCTGAACTCTGCAATTTCTCTCTCATTTTCAACCAAAGTAGATTTTTGTGTGGCCGGTTAGAAATCTAACATATAGTTATGTTTGGTATTTTAAACAAGCACTCATGATTTTTATGCTATAAACTTTCTCTCTTACTCAATTTTGATGAAAATGTAAAGAGAAAGGATACTTGATTTAGATATCACTTTATAAATGAGGAAACTACACATGTTTTAGACTTTTTTTGGTCATTTCATTTCACTATTGCGGTCTTAAATTATTACTTATTTACCCTTTTTTCTTCAAATAGAATGCCATTTAAAAAAAAAAATCAATTAACTTCATATTTTAAGAAACAAATTAAAAAACAATATCTTTGGCTGGGGTATGGTTTGGTTGGGGAGAGCTTTCTATTATTGAATTCAATATATGAAATTTAAATAGTTAAAATAAATGACTTTCACTAAAATTTGATAAAATATTGCCATGTCATATGTTAGGAACTATTTTTTTCAATTTATTGGAGCCTACTATGTTGCTAGATTATAGTTCTAGATCTACAAATGAATAAATATAATAAAAAATTATGCAACTATGATGCATACTTTGACATAAGTAAATTAAATGATGTTAACACCTTATGATTATGTAGTGGATGTATTTTAGGGTTTAAATGTAAATATAATACCTTTGGACACATGTTAAAAGAGGCATATTTCAGTTTGTTAGTAGTGGCTAACAAGAAGAAATTACCAAGGGCCCAATTTTAAATATGAATCTTTAAATTTTAGAGGAAACCTTTGCACTATCTAACTTTGCATGGATTTTCTACTATTATTGTTAGGGAAATGATGAAGTGCATGTTGAAAGTAATTTCTAGTTATTATGTATGTAAATCAAATTAAGTGTAAATCATTTTTTTGAATTCCATGTTTAATTTGAGTCCAAAGTAATGATTTTTTTAGTGGATAATATTTGTCAATTGACTATTTTTTGAGATTTTAAAATCTAAATTTGGCTAATAATTGAATATTTAAGACAATCTAAATCACCAAATTTTTACAAATTTTTTTATAGAAAATTTTAAATTGTCAAATAATTTATTTTATTAAAAAAATTAAACTAAAAAATTCACCTCAATATTTGATACATGATTAAATTTGAGTTGCCTAAATTTGGTAAGTTATTATAGAAATGTAAATTAATTCACCAATAATATATCATAATTATTAGTTACTTTAGGGCTATATCACCAATATTTAGATGTCACATTTGACTTAAAATATAATCTAATGATCATCATTATATCCTATTTGATTTTTAATGCTTATGGGGGCTAAAAATTTCTTTTGATTGTTGATCTCAATGTAAATCAATATATTAGAACATTTATCTCACACAATGTAATCAGGGTTATTAGATTATATTTTAAATAAATGGTAGGAACTAAATATTATAGAGCCTGCCCCTTAAACCCATCAAAGATTCTACATTTAGTCTGACTTTCTATAAGAATCCATTTTTTTTAAATGGAAGAATTTGTCATGGTGATTAATGAATTTTCTATTATTATTTTAGATTTGCCAACATTTTCTATAAAAAAAATTGTGATTTAAAACAAATCACTACTATTTTTTATTTTTTTTTCAAAACTTGATAGATTCACCAATAGTAATTAGTTTTTTTTTTCAAACATATGAAAGATTCACCAAGGTTTTTTTATCTTTTTTGTAGGGAGGTTTCTTAAAGTTGTCCATGTTTGAAAGAAAAAATATTAAGTGTATATATTTTTTCTTATTGCATTTTTCTTTGCATTGGCTTGTATTAGAAATTATATGATTATTAATAAAAAACTCAAGAATTATTCAACATGAATTTACTTTTGATATTTAAGAGAAAGACAGAAGCATGAAAAAAATAAGTATTTGTGCAAAATAATAAACACAAAGTATCGACATTTACATGGTTCAACATAATGGCTATATCCCTAGGAAAACCAAGGGAAAATTTATTTAATTAATAATCTTACTATCTTATAGTATAACAAGATATAATATGTATGTTACATATTACATTATCCATACTAAGTTTTAAGTCTCCAAAGTAAGTGAATAGACAACCTAAGAGATAATGAAAATCTAGATAGTTGGATTTCAATAAATCAACAATATCCCACTTGAAGTCCAACCACTACTACAAGGATATTTACATTCCCTAAAATTTCTAGGCTTATTGTCACATCTTGACAAGGCCAAGAGGATCCTTGAAAAACTTGAGCCTCTTCTTAGAGCCTACCTTCATGAATGCATTAATTGGCTTCACCTTTGTATACATATTTTAAAATTCATCTTTCCCTTTTTAAGAACAATATAGATGAATTATTGGTTGTGAGATTGGAGCTTTGCTTGCCACTTACCTCAGACTACCTTTGGGCTTAAAACCACCTAACTCTTTCTGGGCTAGTATTGTGGATAGATTGAATAGGAAATTAGCTGGTTGGAAAGGTGCTCTGCTAAGTCAAGCCTGTAAAATCCTTCTCCTGAAGGCCTCTTTGTAGAGTCTCCCTATCTATGCCATTAGTCTTTTTAAAATCCCTACTAAATTTATAGACATTATTGAGAAGACTCAAAGAAATTTTCTTTGGTCTAGAGTGGAAGATAGAAAGAGATTGGCTTTTGTTTCTTGGGACAAGGTGTGCACTCTGAAGAAGTGGAGAGGCTTGGGGATCCAACTCTTAAGAGTTACCAATCAGGCCTTACTAGATAAGAAAATTTGGAGGATCTATGGTGAGAGAAAAGAGTGGAATGAAATCATCCACAAGAAATATCTCTTCTCCTTCCCTCATATATCAGATTTTATGATGTCTATTTTAAAGGTGCAAGGTTCTTTTATTTGGAATTGTATCCAGAAAGCTAAGGAGATGCCTTTCAAGGGAGCTATGTGATATTTGGGTAATGATAGGAGAATTAAATTCTAGGAAGACTGTTGGCTTAACAATTTTCCTCTGATATCTTCTCCTTCCTTCCAGCCTTTTATTGACATTTGCTTATAGAGATTTGGTCTTTGGTTTGGAAATTACTGGGGAAGCCAGTCATGGATTGATCTTTCTGATGTGGATGTCTCTCTTAATCCTCTAATGCTGGAGTTGAATGTTTGGAAAGTGGACTCTACCAGGGAGGATGATTTGATCTGGGGGATGCTCCCTTCTGGAGTCTTTTTCATTACCTCTACCTCTAAGATTTTGTTGAAGCAGTTGGATCCTCCTGCCTTATGGGCCCAGGTTTGGGATAAATGTTTATTTCCTAAAATTAACATTTTCTTTTTGCTAGTTTTGTAGAAAAAGATTCTTACTATTGATAATCTTCAAAAGAGAGGCATGACTCTTTCCAACAAATGTTTTCTATGTAAGAAAGCTAAGGAGTTAGTTTACCATATGGCTATAGACTATCGGTACTCCTAGGAAGTTTGGTGCCTCATTTTGCAATGCTAGAAGTTATGCTGGTTTTTCCCAGACAATATGGAGAACTTCTTCACTCAATGGAGAAACATTGAGCTCCCTTTGGACAGGAGGCTATGGAACATCATTTCCCCTCATGTTATCTGGAAATTGTAGAGAGAACGCAATGACAGAGTATTTAGAGATACTTCCCTTCCTCCGGTAGTGATTTCCAAGAAGATTAAGAGAAGTATTAAGAAGAACTATGATGTCATGAATGGAGAGCTAAGATGGATTTTAATGCTGGAGTTAATTATGATATCACCAAAGTGAACTCATCTTTCCAATAGGATAATTGCATCTTGCTTTCCCCCCTGGCTTGATCAAAGATAATTTTGACGGTGCGGCGAAGGGTAACTCAGGGCTTGCTAGCTATGGTAGGATTATTTGGGATGACATGCATAACTATCTTGTTTCCATCACGTTCCCTATAGGAGTCCAAATCAATCACGTTATAGAGGCTATGGCTCTCCTTCAAACCTTAAAAATTATAAAAGAGGATATGTCTTCGAACGTACAGATTGAAGATGACTCTTTGAATATTTTAAACTATCTCAAAGGGGTGACTAAGCCTTCATGGACTATTAAGGAAATTATAGAGGAGGCTCGGTTAATCATTAATTCCTCTAATCAGGTGATTATTACTCATAACTTCAAGGAGGCTAATAGTATGGTGGATGCGTTGGCCAACATCATTGTTAGGGCTAAGGACATCATGACTTGGCATGGAGGAAATGATTTGACCATTGATTTGAAGGCCCAGTTGGCTTTCAATATGACTCACAACAAAAGTGGGGATTTGGAATATCTTAGAAAGCTATGATGAAAGGCCACAATTTAATTAAAGAAGTTATTAGGGATATGAAAATTCTTGACCTTCCCGAGGTGGCTGAGTGTAGACACACGTTTATTAGTGTGGTGTTCAATTTAAAGTTTCCCATTGTGTTCTATCTTTGTATTTTCTCTACCATTTATGTTGAGAGTCTAGTTTCTGAAGGCATTATGGGTGTAGGGCTCAACTGTAGGGAGTCGAAGGATTGCCAAAAATGGAAGAATAAGACTAAGATCTAGGATAAGGTTAGGAAGGGAGGGCTAATCACATACATGGAATGCCTTCATGGGTTCAAAGAAGATGTCATGATGGCTTTTGTTGAGAGCTGGAAAGATGGCACTATGACCATTGGGGGAATGATGGTGAAAGCCACTGAGGATCTTGTTGTAGAGGTTTTTGGGTTGAACACCAAGAGTATGAAGCTCTATAGAGACAAGAATATTTCCCAAAAATCCATTCATCATTTCCCTAAAGACAAGGCGGAGGCCGAACGCTTGGCGAAGGTCCCTGGTGGCTATTATGATGTGGACTCTTTCAAGGAGATATGGGTGAAAGTTATGACTGTTGTTATGGAGTATATCACTCTGGATGGTAGGCATAAGCAAGCTCACTCCTATAATTTTGTGCTGCTTTGTCATTTTAGACATAAGGTTAGGGTTTCTCTCCCATTTTTTTTGTTGCAGTTCCTTCACCATAGCATAATTGATCATAGGAAAAAAGAGAGCAAGCCCATTCTACATGAGGGTCTTATCCTGTTAATTGTGGCTCATATTAAGAAAATTACCACTAGTAGCCCTATTATCCCCACACCTAGGGGCTCTAGTTCTTCCAAGGCTTTGGGAAAATAGATTAGGGAGGGTGAGAGTAAAGAGGTAATGACAACGGGTAAAAAATATAAATTTGAAAAGAAGGATGGCATAGAAATGGATTCTAAAGGTGAGACTATGTATGGTTATGCGGTGACTGAAAGCTCTCCCTAGACCCAGTCGACTGAGGAAAGAAAAGAGTCCTTGTCAGCTTTAGTCAGTGATTCTAGTGAGAAAGAGGATAAGGAAGAGTATGCCTTTGAGGCCAAGGAAAAATTTGATGACCCTGAAGCCAAGGATGAAGATGTGGATGTGGGAGGCCAAAAGGTCCCCATTCTAGTTAATTATGCTAGTTCTGAGGAACATGATGTTCCTATTTCCTTGAAGCTTGAAGTGGTCATGGAGGTTCAGTCAGATAGGAAGGAGGATGATGAGACTCCCATATTGGAGTCTAATGTGAAGGGTAATAACCCTTCCAACTCTAGGAACATTCCTTTTTTGAAAAGGGTTGACATGCAAGAAAGGAATGTACAACTCCTTAAAGAGGATATGGATGACAAGATTGATCCCCCTTTCGATGTCCTCCAAACGGAAAAGGCGATGTTGATGTATTCGTTCCATCTTATGAAATGGGTTTTCTAGGAAATTAAAAGCCTCAATTGTAGTTTCCACTCCCTCTTTGCCAAAGTTTATCTTCTTCAAGGGAATTTGGATACTGGTTTCATGGGGAAGGATGTCTAAAAGGACAAAGATCATGAGAAAAACATGAAAGAAATGTGAGACAAAATGGACAATTTGGTGAACACTCTTAAGAAGCATATGCTGGATAAAAACCTTTTTATGGGTTATGCAATGGAGTGCTTCAATATCATCAAGTCTGAACTGGATGCTAGGTCTCCAACTATGAAGCTCAAAGATGACAAAGATGATGTAGATGATGCTGGTCTTGGCAAGCGTACACAGTCTGCTAAAAAGAAGAAGGTCAATGATAGGATCTTGGAGCTCTCAAATTATAATGCGAAATTCAAGGTGTATAAGGCTAAGGAGGAGGTTGAGGGAACTCTCCTAGAGTTTTCCTATGTCTTGTTGCTCCCCTGTCTCTTTGCTAGTTTTTTCAGGCTTTTTGTTGTTGGGTTTGTTTGTTTCAAGTTTTTTTGGTTTTTATGCTGGTGCTGGGTTTTGCGGGCTAGTTTCCAGTCCTGTTTTAGTTTAATGGGCTTAATGTCTATTCC
The DNA here is from genome assembly GCA_027943335.1 of Chamaecyparis obtusa. Lineage (NCBI taxonomy): Eukaryota > Viridiplantae > Streptophyta > Pinopsida > Cupressales > Cupressaceae > Chamaecyparis > Chamaecyparis obtusa. The sequence goes on from BSBK01001514.1 coordinate 2,031,489, forward strand.
TCTTTTGTAAGGATTGTAATGGGTTTCAGGTCCCCCTAAAACTTCTTTTTACCAGCTATCAAAAACAATATAGATGAAATGCCATTTGTGATTAATATAATGTATTTTTTGGGAAATGTTGTATTCTTTTTGAAATGACTAGCACTATTTCTATTACAGAAGAGAGTTGAAATATATATCTTATGAAGTATTATTTGACCATGGAGGAATAGAACTTGAGGTACCTTTATTTTGGAACTTGTTTTAGTCCATACAACATTTTCTTCAATCGAGAAATCATTTTCTCATGTCACTTTCTATAACCTTTTAGTGTCATGCCCCGCAAGGGAACCTGGGAAGGGAACAAAGATTCTCTTTGTAAAAGAAAAACCTAAGTAATGATTTATGGAATATTTTGAATTTTTAAAAGAATTATGTGAACAAAACTTAAATGTAGTTAAACTTAGATTCCTCCCAAGGTTCCCTACTATTTTATGAATAATTGATTTAAGTCCTTTAATTATACTAACAACAAGATTTAATTCTTAAAGAAAACTACATCATATCATTTGAAGATTCTTTACAAAGAAATTCAAAGTACTTTCATTTCAATTTTCTATTTAAATCCATCTATTTTCCTAAGTACCCTTTATGAACAATATAACTTTTAAAGAAAATAGAATCATCTAAATCATTTGATACATTACAATTATTACATTTGATTTTCAATAGCTTTTCACTTAATCAACAATAATGAAATATATACTACTTAACTTGGAATGTTACAAATTCCTTTTCTTTTCAACACACATCATATACATAAAGTTTGTGATATCCCTTTTTCCTTTCTCCTAAGTCTACCCATATCATTTTGAAATACATTAATAATTACATTACATTCATCTCCTCTTGGGAGGTAACAATAAGTTTACATCATGAAAGATAAGTACAAGTCTTCAAAATTGGAACGCTATGCAAGCACGAATCCATAAGCACTGCATCCGCAAAAGGTACCTCAATAAAAATGTTTACCACCCAAACATGTGGATACCTAAAAGGCCCACTCCCCCATGCTAGGAGATAAACACCAAGGTCCACAAAGAAGGAATAGCTAGGCCATACCTAGGGTTGGGTAACCTTTCCCAAAAAGAAAATGAAAAGAAGATCAAAGTATAAATCTTTTCCCAAAGGTTCTTTAAGGCTTGGTAGAAACTCTAAGCAACAACCTAAGTGAGTATCATCACATAGCCCTCACCCCTTGGGTTGTTCTAGTACTAGCCACTTCAGGCCCCGACCCCCAAGTAGGCACATGCGGAATCGAATGCCTTTCATACAGACAAGTGCCATTCGATCGTACCTACGCATAGGTACCTTCTCCCACTCCCATCCATAGCCCTTACTAGCACTAATGGCATGGGTGAGGCCCATATTAATATTTTTAGTGTTTGAACCCATTCCCATAAGTTTTAATTAAATTATCACTTGTGAAATAACTCTTCAGTCAGTTATCTTGGTTCTAGCCACTTAGGGCCCCGGCCCCGCACTGAGAGCCACTCACTTGGTGTTGTTAGGTTTTCTACCCTTAACCCACACATCACAAATACATCATACATGTAGTAAAAATGCATCATAAACACATTTGAGAACCACATCAAATAATAGAAAATAATAAGATAGTTTATGGATGTTTAGGGAAATTAGGAACATTTAAGGACATTTAGAATGGTCCTAATCCTCTTAGACAATCCTAAACCCTAATCATGCTTCCTACACATATCCTAACCCTATTTAAGCATCTAAATGCACCACATAACGTCTAACCAAAAAGTAATGAACACATAAAGTTTATACAAAAATTTCATGTAGTTTATACAAAATTCAATCTGCCTGAAATTTTACTAAGTTTGATTTTTTTTTAGAAAACTCCAAAAATTAGAAGTTGCATCTTAATTCCTAGGAAGCTGAAACCTATTCCACACATGACATTAAAACAATAATAATAACTCAAGATTGAGTAATTCAATCAAAACTTGAAACAATACTACTCACTCGGGATTAAAAAAAAAACCCTAATCCAAACACAAGAATAAAACAATGTTATACTTGGGATTCTATAAACTTGTATAAATGGCTGGATGGCATAATAAAATGACAGAATATTTCTATTGCACAAACAGTTGACATAATACTACAATGCCACAATATTTCTATTGCATAAATGGCTGACATAATAAAATGAATGACAAAATATTTGCAATGATAGCATATTATAAACGGCTGGCATAATACAAATAAAACAAAAATGACTGACATAATAACATTTGTATTGTATAAATGGCTGACCTGATAATATTGGTATTGTATACACAACATAGAATAAATTCATATTAAAATGGTAGAATGTTTGTATTGACAGAATATTACAATAAACAAATGACAAAATATTATAATAAACGGCTGACAGAATAATACAATAATATAGCATTTGTATAATGTATAGACAGCTGGCAAAATAATACAATAATATAGCATTTTTAATACAATAATATATCATTTGTATAATGTATAGACGGCTGGCAAAATAATAGAATAATATAGCATAAACATTCTGCAATCTACAAGCATACAGAGAAACATTCTTTCATCAATTCATATCACAAAGGAGAGTTAACTCTCAAGATGAATTCCAACCTGGAGTCCTATGAGGATTTAGTTGATGAAGGAAGATCCAATCCTCTCAAATGCTTCCAGCACTCCTTCAAATCCCTCTGGATGAAATCTCCAGCCTCTATCCGAAACAACCAAATACCAAACTCAAATAATGGATTCTCTCTTCACAAAAACAAATAATTTTCATACAGTCTTACTATTGTTTCCTCTCAAATGAGCTTCTCTCCAAACCCCTTTCACACAGGAAATCTTTCCTGTATATAGCATGGAGGAGGTGGTTGCATAGGTAATCCAACTGATGCAACCATCCCAACTATTCATTAGTTAATAGTTAGGCTTAAATAATATTATTAAAGCCTTCATCTAAAGAGATATAATTATATTTATCTATTACCATAATCAAATTTATGTTTCCTTTATTTAAGGAAGGTAATAGTAATTATTATTTATAACACATTTACCATACCATTAACTTATTTAATATAACACAATAATTACTTACTCACCAACAATTATATAAATATATGTATGCATATGCATATGCATATGTGTGCACCCATATGCCTATGTGTACATATATTATTATTATTATAAATATTATTGCAAACATAATATTATTATTATAAAACATATTATTTATTCATACACTAATCCATATTCTCTACAAAATATAGTAGTGATATATATAAGATGAAACATACCACTATTATTAAAATATTTATTACTATTATTGCCATAGACATTTTGTTATTATGAGTATTATAAATAATAACATAAAATTATATATTGTTATTGATATTAAAGCCACATGATTTAATCACATACTAACTCATTCCTAACAAGATATGCTAGTACATAAGTAGCTACTAATAAAGATAAATTACTAAGTCATACCCTCAAATGAACAATAATTCACATCAATCTACTAACAAAATTGAACATACCATGAAGACAATTAGAGCTACCATATTCAAAACCTCATTCTCAAAGAATGCAATAGACAAGAAACCAGCTACAAGATCCATAAAACCAACAAACTAAGAGTACACAAAAATACATCATCCACACAAGGGACTGACTCAAGAACTCCCCACCTAAAGGTAAAAGGATCAGAGGCAAAGTTTCTTTCTGTGGAACCTGGTGATACCTTCGTAACAACAACAACGATTGAGGATTTTGAGGGATCACTCAGACCTGTGAAGCCAGGTGGAGATGATACCCAGTACCTGCACTCTTGCATCACCAAGAAGAGATACATGGATACATATGGATATACATACAAATTAGATATATGCAAGAAGATGATCAGGATCGATACATCGTGTGGACCTCAACTAAGTGAGTAACTATGACTTCATCCTAAGTCATGAAAACACATCAGACACATATTCATGAAACATAAAACATCATGATAATGGTTAGATTCAAATCCTTGGGTTAGATCCATAAAACATACAAAAACAATAGATGATTTTCTATTCTCATAAACATATAAATGATAACCATAAATGAGCATATCAATCATCTAATAAACATATCATCATCCACAAAACATAAATGTAAATGTATAGTTCTAACCATCATAATAGAATGTCCAAATCAGAAAGTCCAAGTATCATCATAGGAGAGGGTATTACATTTAGTTTCATGTTATGCTCTTCTTCTTCTAAGTTTTAATGAATAAATGTATTCTTAACCTAAAATTTCTTGTACTCGATGTCATAGACAAATCCTATACCAAATAGTACATAGATGTTACACATCTTCACAACTAGTAAAAAAATCATTGAATTTGACACTCTCCTTTTGGTCATACCCCTTCACCACTAATCTGGCCTAGTTTCACTTATTAACTCTTATAATCTATACACCCACCTACTTTTTATATCTCCTTATTTGGATGCAAGATGGGAAAATTATCATGTTTATTTTCCATTAATGAATCTATTTATTCTCTCATGACATTTGCTTAATGTTTGTAATCTAAGGCAATATGTACTTCTCAAAAGGTAGTGGGCTTAGTTTAGTAATAAATTAATAAGTAATGATAAAAATCAGCAAATTTTGATGCATCTCTATGCTGCTTGTTAGACCTCCTCAATTGAGGATTTGAACCTACTCATTTGAGCCTATGTATTATCTTGTTGATAAGAGATATCCAATACCTTGTGGTAGAATGTGGGAAAAGGGCACATCAAATTACTTGGGGATAGATAAGGAGTAGGATACAAGTCTTGATTGAATACCATAATTAAATCAATTGAATCATGTGAAAGGGGAAATATATTTAAAATTTCATGGGGCTTGATGGAAGTTGTGGGCACATGCATAGCTTGCAAGTTGGATGATAGAGAAACACTTTCCTTGGCATGTGAAAAGAAAAAGGTTTCATTCTCTATGGCTACAATGTTATTTGTGATTATTTTGGAATCCTCTATCATAGTATTGGAATATGAGATCATTATATCTATGAGGGATTTTTGAGTCCTATTTGGCTACAATTAAAGATGCTAGAATATAAATATATTACTTTTAACTAGACAATGTCTTATTTTCAAAGTAAAAAATCACATTCCACTTTATAGTTATCTATTTAACAATTGGATCCCACAACCTGTATCCATATTTCTCTTTTTCTTTGGAATGTAATCAATTCCTCACACTCAAAAATACATAGGTGATTATAAGAAATCATTCTTCCTAACCACTTATTTAGAATATCAAACTCCAATCAAGAAGATTTTTTGAGCAGGTCAAATAACTAAGAGGGGGGATGAATTAGTTATTCCTAGAAACTTAGTAAAAATTTTACTATGCCGCCAAACTCACAAACCATACAAATGGTAATAATTTTTATATAAATGTTAAATTTTGATCTACCGTTAACCACTTTAAGAAATTATACCAAATGAAAGAATAGAACCATCAGCATAAAGAAAACTAGAATTTATGTGGAAGCCCAAATTCAAAAAAACCACAAAGATGCTAATTCTCATGAAATGAAACATTGGTTAAGGTGACATCAATTAAGGTTATTTTTATAAGTACTCACTACCAGTTTTCTCACTATGGGTTGCTCACTATGGTTGGGTCACTATCAGTCATGCTAATGTCTTTGAACTCTGAATAGGCTCACTGCTAATAAGAAATTCAATGATAAAAGAAGAACTGATAGAAATTGTTTTGACTGTGCATGAAATGGTTTAGAAATTAATCTCAATTAACACACTAATAGTAGATCCAATTATTGATCCTCTCTTTGTATACCACTATCTAATCTACCACAACTCTGTATGCAAATTCCCTTCTTGATCTCTCAATAGTCTTTTGCACTTAGCTTCAACTTGCATACATCACCGTCAAGAACTTTCTCAAAGAATCCTCTTACAACTCACTTATCTGAACTTCCACAACCACCCTCATTCATTCACACACACATACATACACATCTTGGATACAAAGTTACCTTATCATACATATGTCGGCCACACCAAATGTGTGTGTTGGCCTCAAATTGAAAAGATATAACAATTTTATTAATGAATTACCATCGATGCTAAATCTACAACATACTTAAGGAAACATTACAACATGCTACCTAGGACCCAAATATAGCTTGCACTTAAGATATTTACAAGACAAGTTACTATTGCCAATTTTTACTACATACTCAAATTGTCAAGCTAATTCTATACGTTAATTATTAAGTGGAAGAGGTTGATCTTATCCTTCATTTCTTAAGTTATTATTTCCATTGAGTTACAAAAGAAGATTTTATGTTATCATTTAATGTATTTCTTTGAGATAAATCAATTTTCTATTTAACATCTTGAAAGAAAGAAACATGATAGACAAACAAAAGAAAATTTCATATTGTAGAAATAGTTACAAGTGCTTGTTTTATTTTCAAAGAAAATATAGTGCAACTAAAGTTTTTGATTTACAAATTACAAAGGAACTGCAATTTCATTTTATTTCTTGATTGAGAAACAAACAATTAGACCCACACAATCCGTGGGATAGCTCCAAAAAAGTATGCAAAAGGAAATAAAATAGGTACAAAATTCAATACTAGAGAAGAGGGGTAAGATTTACATTGCCTATTATAATGGAAAACTGTGTTGTATCCTAGATTAGCTGGATGAATAAGTGGTCCCATGTCCTTAGTGTACCTATAGGATTGTGAAAAAAAAAGTCTGTGCAAAGACTAATAAATGGAAACTAATAATCCTATTTCTAGGAATTGAGTATCCATACAAGTATATTTCATTCACATGAATAAAAGAAAATTAGGAAAATCAACTGAAGGAACAAAATTGAATTAGATGTTTTAATTCAAAAATTTATGTTATGTGCTTTATCTTAATTAAAGTTGTCTAAATTAAATATAATTATTTATTGTGGGTTGTGAAGATTAGATTTACATTATGAGTTTATTGTGCATGAAATTTTTTGTTAAATTATTAATATTAGATAAAATTTTGTGTACCACCTTTCAATATATGTTATTTAATTTTCCAAGCATCCTTCTTATATCCCTTTTCCAGTCAATATATAGTTTTAGGTGAACACAAAGGAAGGAAGTCGGCCTATGATCTAGAGACTCATTATCAATCAAAATTGCCAAGCATTCAAAATATTTCCATGTTACAATAGGATTGTTGGGTCATATACTTAGAAAATTAGGGTGCATTCTTGGTTGCTAATAGTTACATTAACTAAAAATATTAGAATACAACAACCAAGTCTGTGACTTGATCACCAAAACATCTAGACCTACCAATGGGTGAAACAGGATAGAACATGTCCATAATATGATACCAGAACCATATGATGAACAACACGATTGTCTAAATATTAGGAAAACCTGGAGCAATAATGTAAGCATGGCAATCACTTGAAATCTATAGACAACACAAAGCACTATCGATTACCAAAAGAATACAAGTGTACCAAAACATGTATGTCCTAAGTAGAACCAAGTACACATGCCAAGGAACACCAAAAATATCCATAGTAAACCTATCCTATGAATAACTAGAAACTCTGATGCATTACCAAAAGCCAATAGGTATATAACAGAAATTGCCAACAATGAACTGATACTACTAGAATGTTGGTATGAAGGTTGTGACATCAATGACAATAATGCTATAAAAAAACATTACATCTAACAATATCCCTCTAATAAATTAAACTTAAAACACTAAAACTTCATAACAAAAGATCTATGATCTTCAAAACCAAATTCTCCCCTTAAGTATCTAGGCAACTTGTATTTTCACTTTCTCTACCCCCTTTTTCCACAATAGAAAAGGAAAAAAAAAATATAACAAATAAAGTCAAATAAATAGAATGAATTATATAGAAAAGACTTTCTTATACCCTTCCTTCAAAATTAGAATCTCCTTCTTCAAATCAACAACAGCAACCCCCATCTGGGAACACAAATTCTCACACTCAACCAATCTCTCAAATGATTTACTCTAGTCCAAAGGCTGAAACCACTTCTCATAATCCTCTACACTAGAAATAATACCAATAACACACTCTAGTTGGACTTCTACTATGTCTTTCACTAACCAAAAATCTTTTTTTAAGTCTTCTCTCTATCTCTGTAACACCACCGGCTATTTTGACTAAAGCTCTACAACTTTGATCATCTATTTTCCATCCTTGTCCTTCACGACAATATATGTCTTTCCAAGTTCATTCAATTCTTTCTTAACTTCTTCTTCTGAAATGATAACTATTTATTTTCCTTTATCACTTGTCATCCTCTTCTTCAGTTTTAGAGAGGATCAACCATCGACATCTACATCCAATCTCTTCAATTTTGATGAGGAACCCTCCTTCACAAGACTTGCCGGTATGGAACTAGTAATCATTACATCTATCCCAACATTATCCTACAAAGACATAAAGTATTCCTTACACGAATCTAATTTATTTTCCAACACATCTAGGTATCTACAAATCTCTAACCAACAATAATGTTAAACATCCATTCAATATTTTATCTACTAGGTAATGACTTCAAGAAATAATAGATTAAGAACATAATCAATGATTCAAATTTAAATGCATATCTAGTTTCAACTGTCATCTTTATAGTTTCAAGAATGTTATGCACAAACAACTTACAAAGATCCATTTGAATATTCTCCTTTACAATCTTGTGTGAAATATAAACAACTAATGCAAAAGTTGAACCATCATGATTCCAAAATTGAATCTTGTAAGAAATGCCATAAGTGACATACCTCACTATCAGATATTCAATAGTATTTTAATAAGAAATGAACATTTCTCCTAACCAATCTCAATCAAACTTTCTACCTCCTCATAGCTTATAGTTTTATTTCTAGGAAATTCACTGATGTTGCATAAACTAGTAATTGCACTAATTTCCTTTTTTTTCACCACCTAGGGTTTTTCTAGCACTAGGGTTTCATCTTGAAATTAACTAAGATTGGACAAAACAAACTCTTTTTTATCACACAAGGGAAATTATCCCTATTTATCTATTCAAATATTTTTGATACTTTGCATGTGTTCAGAAGGTAACCCAAATTCCAATTTCTTGATACGGGTGTGATCAAATTCCTTCATCTCAACCTTTTTCATCTTCTTCATCACAGATGCATTGACACCTCAAGAAGCCTATTTATATGCCATAATTACTCAAAAATATTTCTTTGATATTATTCTATAAATTCTCAAATTTTCTCTCCTTTATATAGTACCAAATGATTTCAAAATTTTTGTCTTTATAGCCACAATGTATCATATTTGAAATTCCCTTCAAAATTAACTATCACTGATGCAAACACAATATACTTTTTACATCAATCAACAATAGATCTTGTCATCATTAATACTTGCACCCTTCCTACTAGGAAAAAAAAAAGTTGCAGTTGGTACCGCTTGGGAGAAGGGGAGGTGTATGATTTAGCATGCTAATACTCCCCATGAGCCAAAGCACTTGGCTCAATTTTTGTTAGAGGTAGTACAAAGATCTAGTACCATAGGGATCTCTACATCAGAAACTTCCTTCTTCTTCCAAATCATGTTAGTCTTCTAAGATTGACTTGAAACTAAAACATTAGTACCACACCCAGTATCCACTGGAACATCAGTAGATTTTTGTATGTTAGCATAATAACCATTTTGACCATATAAATAATTATTATTCCTTCTACTAGAACTCACTAATTGAATTCTAGATCTATATTAACTATTCTTGTGAATATTGTTGTGACATACTTAACAATTCCCATGAAAGATATTTTTCATTTTACTCTTATCCTGATTTGAAACTTGACGTTTGTACTAACTTGCCTTGTGACTAAAATTATGGCAATTAGAGCATTGAACCTTCTATTCTTTTCTCATCTTACAATCAACTTCCATATGACCAAAATTATTGAAAATATGACAATATCTATTTAAGAATAAGTACCTTTGATCATTTGGTTGTCTTATAATAGATCTTCTTTTAGATGTATTTTGATTTTTGACCTTTCTTATCATTTCAACCTTTTCTTCATCTTCAATCACCTTGTCTTTTCCTTTGTCTTTCTGATTTGAATATTTACTAGTAAACCCTAAACCTTCTTTATCTTTGTCACTCTTTTGCATGGTTAATAACTAATCTAAGATAGTGCTACTTTCATATACTTTTTCTTTAGATCTCATCTTCTTCAATTCTTGATCCAACCTCTCATTTGTATATTTCTGTATTTTGATGATTTTGTTGAGATTTTCTTTATATTTCTTCCATTCCTCCATTACAATATCAAGTTCTTTCTAAATATTTCTAATTCTTTTCATCTTATACTTTAACCCATCTCTGATAAACTCCTTAGTATGTATCTTTTAATTTAGCATCTTCTCCAAGTCTTTTTCCTTTTCCTTTGATTCCTTTATTTATTGTTCTAGGTCTACATTTCTTTTCTAGGTCTACTCATGGATAATAATCACATTTGAGGGTATTCCTTTCATTTTAAGTCATAGTCATAACTTATTCCATTATTATCTAAACCATCACAAAAAATATTCCTTTTTAATCTCTTTCATCCATTTATATATTGGTCTATGCTAACTAGGAAAGAGATTAATACAAAGTAAAAAATCTTATTATAATTGTCTTGGGGGTAAATTAGTATTCTAAGGTATCTAAATTTTTTACTTCTTTAACACAAATATAACATTCACCGGTTCACCAATTGATAAGCAAATGAAACTTAACCATATAAACACAACCACCACAAAGCATGAAACACATAACATAGATATTTTCTTGTGGAAACCCAAATCAGTGAAAACCACGTGTGAGATGAAACTCACAAATTATGGACTCTTTTGAAGCATGCCATGTTAGGAGGTTAACCCTATGAGGATTTTTACAAAGACACTGTTATGTTCCACCCAGTTATGGGATTTACCTCTAGCCCTATTAGGAGCTTTACCTTATTAGGAGTAGCCTTGTTAGAGGACATAACTACATAAAGTGGCACCCTGTTAAAGGATTTACAAATAAGATCTTTTAGGATCTACCCAGTTAAGAGATTTATATATAAGAAACCTTTTAGGGTCTTTTGATTTGGAAATAGAAACTCCTTTGCTTGATCAGATTATCTGTAACACAATCATTCTTTCATCAGACAACTCTAGAATTCCCTATCTTTATTGCACCATTAGAACCATGATCTACACACATAAATCTTTGATTTCATGATATAAATATTACTTCTCAAGCCCTAATCCTACCACCAACCAAAAATCTCATCCAACATATTTGAAATCACTTTTCCAAACTTTGCACTCAAAGAGATCGCACCAAAAAACACATCCCAATCTAACAACCATCTTGACCAAATTGGTTGGCTAAATGATAAACCCTTACAATTTATTTTATCAAGAAAATTCAAATACATTTTGACCATCTCAGACTTCATCTTGATAAAATGTCTACCTCAATGAATGTAATGTCAACACGTCACCAGAAATGAATTGAGACATGTCAGCATGAAAGATGGAATAAAAATTATTCATCACAACTCGATCATCGGTAGCTCGGCAACAAAGTCACCTTTCACATAAACAACTTTTGTAACCACAAAATATGCTTAACGTTCATCCAAATCATTCACAGTAAAAACAATGAGCTCAATACAACATCAACAACATAATTCTATGACCACACCACCTAGCTCACCATAGATTTGTTTAGCCAATCAAATCACTCATTGCTAATCATGTGATATTCTAGCAATTTCCCTGTCATACTTCAATCAATCATAACTCACACAAATCATACATTCAAAGGTTGTGATCATATAGTTTTTATCTAGAGACATTCCCAAGTCTCACTTAACAACCACAACCACTGGAACCACTTGCAACACATTGTTCATCTTTCTCACATGCTTGGCAACACACTAAGATGCAAGGTGAATACTTGACATCAATAACAACACAGTAATTGATCATCACAATAACTAAATTTGTCCCATCACATCACTTACCATCACTGCATGATCAGTTATTCCAATAGAATGATTATGCTAAAGCCAATAAAATTTCTTTCGTGAACAATGATTATGCTAATAGAATAAAAAAAATTAAGGGTAAGTTGCAAGAGGTTTTCATAACCACGAATTTTAAATATGCAAATCTCTATTTTTCAAAATCAAATCAAATATATTTTATTCTTAATTTAAAAATAATATGTATAAAAACAAACTTGGGATAATTAAGGGGCAATTGGGAACAAGTTTGAAGAGGAGAGTAGTTAAATGAAATAAACTTTGTAACTAATTTTTGGATAATATATTTTTTTAATGGCTAAGGAAATAGTTAAAACACGTGTTTACCTACTTGGAATAGAAAGAAGAGGGCTAATGTGGCCCATGGTGGTATGATGTGAAGACATCGTGTTGAGGCCAATAGAATATTATACAACATCAAGACAAGATAAAGTAATAAAGCTTTTAGTGGCATAACAGTTAAAAAGAAAATAACTAACCTGACTTGGAGTCCAACCATTTTTGGGCTGCTAGTACTGATGAATGTCGCAGTTGAGGTTGTAACCTTCAATAGCCTGGTTGCCTCTCTCTGCAAATTCTTCGAGCTGACGAGACGAAAAGGAGATTCATTTCCATTTTGCACAAAGATTCCATTGGACTGCTCTTTTACTCGAGTTATCTACATACTTGGGATATGAAGGTACGTAAATCTGTAAAAAAAATAGTAGGGCTTTGAATATATCATGTAGAGAAATTGAGAAAGAAAAGAAAAAATTGAACCAAGATACGGTGAATATTGGAACACATAAAATCTCAGGTTCCTTTCTTTTCTTTCAATTTACCATTAGTTTGAAGAATGGCTAAATTTAAATGGGTTTATGATTCAAAAAATTTGGTAGAAGTCGGGTGTTCTGGAGTTTATTCTTTTTCTATTTTTTTATTTCACTATCATCTGAATTGATTGAACCCTATTTCTACCGTACAATCATAAAGATTTAAAGACTAGACATATACATATTTCTTTCTTTAAAAGCTCACATATTCATGCAAAATCTTGCATAAAGATTCTTCTCATAATTATTCTCGCAACTATATACTTAGTACGCCTATTTACACTTCTCTAAGACTATCAAATATAGCTTCTACCTATGCACGTGTTTCATTATGTCATCTTTGCAATCTCTGATAATATGGAAGCTTTCTAACGGGTATGAACATACATACAAATTATATGGGTAGTCATGCTCTCAAAGAGTGGTAACAATATGAATGAGTTGGTATCATTTTAAAGGCGCACGAAAATCTGGTCTAATGTAACCATCGGTCCATGTTATGTTTCAAGGGATTTTTTGAAGAGAGTTTATTGACTACTAAATCCCAAGAAACCTATAGTTGGTTTTAACACTACAAGGCAGTCGTCTTGTCCAAATACGAGCAACAAAATAAGTAATTCTAGATAGAGTGGAGAGTAAAGACTCCAATAAAACAAAGTTATATACATATCCGCTACAACATTAGTGGCATTCCTAACCATTTTTCTACCAAGATATTCAAAATAGTATGGTTTTTCACTATATGGTATCATTCTTATCATTTGGTGTCTAACATCTTTTTGGTTGGGATTGATTGTTTTGGATTTAGGTAAAAATGGGTTTAGAGAGGAGCCCAAAACCACTGGAAGAGACCAAACTAGTAGAACTAGACCAGCACCCAGCAACAAACAATCAGCAAGACAAAACACACTAAAACTATAAGACATAAACATAAAATAGAAAAGACCAGAGACAAAAATCTAGGCTAGCTCCTTAAGAACATGATCCATCTACTTTTCTATAATTGTAACTTTATCTACCATATCCTTCAAGGCTTGAGAGGCAGAGACAACTCTCTGACTCATCTTACTCAGACTAGCCCATGTACGTTTTCCAGGGCCCTCATTGGCATCAATGCCAACACCGGTATCTTTATTAGTGTGATACGCACTCACAGTGTCCCCTTTGTTGTCCATGTCCTTATTCACATTCCTAAGATCCTACATAATCTTCTTTATGCTATTGTCACTTTCCTTTACAATATCCATTAGTTTTTCCTCACGTGATTTCAATTTTCTTGGAATCTACACCACCTTATCTTCCAACTTTTTCCTTTCTTGAATTTCTTTGTCGAGATGACAAAAGAGACTGACAACTTTAGCATTGAGGTTGTGAATTTTGTTGTAGACCCGACAATCCAAGTCCAAAAGTGATATATTCCTTAACTTTCTCTTTACAGATAAACTCCTTACTAGCATCAGACTTCTACCTACGAGAACCCTGAGAGACAGGCACAAAATCCTCCTTCTCCTCATCTTTAGGAATATTTCAAGTAGAGGTGTTAGGCTCAGAGTGACCCATAATGAAATTTGAGCTCGTATAATCCACTATATTAAGAGTTGGGCTTTTACCTTCCCCAACTTTCTTCTTATTCACTATCTCATCCTTCATTTTCTTCTCTTCTTTTTTTATTATTTCTTCCCTTTGTTCTTTCAACAGCTGTTGGCTCCCTTTCGTCTACATTTTTCTTCTAGTTGTCACTTCCTTCTACAAGGTAGAAGTAAAATCTTGAGAATTCTTCCCATATTCCTTAGGGGACTCAACTTCTTCCTTGGTTTCTATCCCTTTATCTTCATCAAACATAGGGGTAGCCAGACTTTGCCTCTTATTTCCAAAATCAGTTTCAATGCTCTCATTTGTTTCCATCCCCTTATGTAAGTCAAATTTTCTCTGCAAATTCAAAGGGGAAATTGTTTTAGCTTTCTTCCCCAATGGGTTTTTATTTCCTACATTTTCCTCCCCCTCAACTTCAATTTTTATTTTCCCTTTAATCTCCTTAACATAGAATTTAGGGTTTCTAGCTTTGCAGTACTTTGAAACGAGTAATATAAGACCTTCATGTAGAATAGGTGTATGATGCAGGGGCATTCTTGGTTGAGGCAGGGGCATTCTTGGTCCTTGGTGAAATTGCATGGTGGTTCTTGTTTTGGCCCTTGTTACTCAGTTGTAGCCTTAACTGACAGTCTTGGTTATTGAAGGAAGCTCGGTCGCTGAAGGAACTCGATAATCTCTAGCACTCAGTGAAGGCATTACTCGGAAATGCCTACGATGCTTGGTCGACACTGGTGCTTGGTGATGCTTGGCATGCTCGGTTATTTCACTGTTTCTCAGTAGTTATGGTTTACCGACTGGAGTTCTATGTGATTTGTTAGGCCAACTTGGTGTATTTATTGTTGGTAGTTGTTTTTACAGGCCGACATGTTGAATTAAATATTTGTAAAGAAATTTGTAAGCCGACTTGTTTGGCATTTAATATTTTTTTGTAGGAGTTAAGGGTTTCATCCAACCGACTTGTGGCTGATGATTAGTATTTAAGGTATGTTTGGGTGGATGTTTTGGGACATGACTAAGAAGATCATCAGTAGATCTAGGTTATCAGATGAGAAGTGCTGAAAGTTGGAGTTGGTGAAGTTGTGGAAAAGATCTTGCTTGATCTTACAGATCAAATTTTTATCTGATAGTTTGTAATAGCAGAGCTAGTGATTTGCACACTTGGAGACAAGGAGATTGCTTGGAGGCTTGCAAGCTCAAGTTTAGATCTGCCTTAGGGTTTCTATCAGTTGCTAATTATTTCAAAGATGAACTAGCTAGAGTTGTAATTGGATCTGTGTGAATCTTGAAGAGCTTGTTTCTGATTGTAATTGGCCCTAACCTAGAAGGCCTTACAGTCAGGTATATTAATGAAAATTGATTTGAAACATCTTGTTGTGTTGATTTTTCCGCTGTGTAATTCTAAAGCTGAAAGGTTGGACTATCCTTAATTAGATCTTCCCCTTTTTGGTCTGCGTCAGGTGGTATCAGAGCTGAGTTGGTCTTGTGGAGCTAAGATTGATCTTGCGAGGGCTGATCCTACAAAATTGATCTTGTTGGCAAAGAGATCATATGATCTTGGTTGCAGACTTGTGGCACTGAACTTGTGAATCTTGCCCTAGTTGTTTGTGCAAGGTTGCAGGTTGTGATTTGACTTGTATACAGCTTGGATATTGTCACAAGGTGATCGGTGTAGAGTTTTTTGCAGAGGGTTTTCTCTTATCTTTAAGGATGCCTCTGAGAAGAATGGACCGTAGAGTTATTGTTGATCTTTTTGATACTGTGGAATCCTGGATTATAGAGAAGGTGAAATCAGATTTCAGATTTGAGATGGAGTTGATGAAGAATGACATGGTCACTGAGATCCTGAGAGCTGTTACTAGTGTACCTTAGAATGTTGGTACTGAGGATGGCTATGAAGAAGCTACCGAAGAATTTGAAGCTACTGGATCTAGTGGTGATGACCAGAGGGACAAATCTAGTGAAGACAGAATTGCTCAGTTGCATAGATCTAGAGCTCGGTTAAGTCATAGTTACTAAATGGAAGTCTCTAATTTCTCTGGTACCTTGAAACCCAAGAGCTTGATTGATTGGATTGGTGAACTTGAAGATTTCTTTGATCTGGAAGAAATTGAAGATCATCTTCGGGTGAGATTGGCACAGACTAAGTTGAAAGGACATGCTACTCTTTAATGGAAATAATTACAAAGAGATAGAGAAGATGAAGGTGAAATGAAGATCAATCAGTGGAGATTGATGGTGACAAAATTAAAAGCTAAGTTCATACTTGCTGACTATGAGCTTGACTTGTTTAAGAAATTGTAGAATCTGAAGTAGAAGGAATTATCTGTTGAAGATTATACCAAGGAGTTCTACAAGCTTACTATTTGGTCTGGACACAGAGAACTTGGTAAGGAAAAGGTAGCTCGGTATGTGAATGGTCTGAAATTCAATATTCAGGATGAGCTTGGCATGCTGAAGATTGATTCTGTTGAAGATGCATGTTAGTATGCTTTGAAGGTAGAAGAGAAGTTTAAGAGGAAATAGCATGGTAACTCCTAAGGGAAGGATAAGATTGATCACTCAGTGAAGGATAAATCGACTGATGCAGAAGATAAACAGAAACCTGTAGAACCGAACAAGAAGATAGGTAGAGTTATCTTTAAGGGTACTTTCTATAACTATGGAAAGGAAGGACACTATTCTTTTGAGTGTACATAGAAGAGGCTTGGTGACCGATGAACTATTGTGGTAAATGAGAACATTCAGAATGAACTTGAATCAGAGAACTTGCTACTTTAGCAAACATTGCTTGGTACAAAGGAGGAACCTTGTCAGAGGAGTAACTTGTTTAGGAATCAATGGAAGTCTAGAGGTAAACTTTGTGATGTAATTGTTCATAGTGGTAGTATTGAGAACTTTGTTGCTAAGGGCATGGTTTAGAAACTTGGTTTGAATAGAATGAGAGACCCACATATTTATAGGATATGTTGGTTGAAAGATGATCGTGCTCTATAAGTTAGGGAACAATGCTTTATTAATATTCAAATTGGCCAGTGTAAGGATCTTGAGTTATGTGATATTGTGAAGATGAATAGTTGTGATATATTTCTTGGTAGACCTTGTCAATATGATTGCAGGGCTATGTATGATTGTGTGAAGAATGTGTTTACTATTGAGAAGGATGACTTGAAGTTTTCCCTGATGCTTTTGATGGATACAATGCTCAGTAGGAGAATCCTGAGTATTGATAGCTGAGTTTAGTTGGTGGATCCAGAGAAAATGAATGATCAGTTTGGAGAACCGACCTATATGTTGTCAAGAAAAGACTTGAAGAGAGAGGAAGTTGAAGTCGAAGAGTATGCAAAGTGAGAAGATGGAGGACTTATATGTGAAGAATCAGTTTGAGACTTATGTGTTGAATCCTGGAAGATGTTCTTCTCACATATGAACATCTTTTGGAGCTTGGGGTGTCTGATGAAGGGGCATTCTTGGTTGAGGTAGGGGTATTCTTGGTCCTTGGTGAAACTGCATGGTAGTTGTTGTTTTGGTCGATGTTACTCGGTTGCAGCCCTAACTGATGGTCTTAGTTATTGAAGGAAGCTTGATCACTGAAGGAACTTGGTAATCTCTTGTGCTTGGTGAAGGTGTTACTAGGTGATGCCTACAGTGCTCGGTCGACACTAGTGCTTGGTGATGCTTGGCATGCTTAGTTATTTCACTATTGCTCGGTAGTTCTGGTTTACCGACCGGAGTTATATATGATTTGATGGGCTGACTTGGTGCATTTATTGTTGGTAGCTATTGTTATAGGCTGACATGTTCAATTAAATATTTGTACAGCAATTTGTAAGCCGACTTGTTTGGCATTTAATATTTTTTGGTAGGAGTTAAGGGTTTCATCCAGCTGACTTGTGGCTAATGATTAGTATTTAAGGGGTGTTTGGGTGGATGTTTTGGGACATGAATGAGAAGATCATCAAAAAATCTAGGTTATTAGATGAGAAGTGCTGAAAGCTAGAGTTGGTGAAGATGTGGAAAAGATCTTGCATGATCTTGTAGATCAGATTGTTATCTAATAGTTTGTAATAGCAGAGCTAGTGGTTTGCACACTTGGAGACAAGGAGATTTCTTGGAGGCTTGCGAGCTCAAGTTTAGATCTACCTTAGGGTTTCCATTAGTTGCTAATTATTTCAGAGCTAAACTAGCTAGAGTTGTAATTGGATCTGTGTAGATCTTGAAGAACTTGTTCCTGATTGTAATTGGCCCTAACTCAAAAGGCCTTACAGCCAGGCATGTTAATGAAAATTTATTTGAAACATCATGTTGTGTTGAGTTTTCCATTGTGTAATTTTGAAGCTGTAAGGTTGGACTATCCTTAATTGGATCCTCCCTACCTTGGTCTATGTTAGTGTATTAGGTTTGTTTCATTAAAATTCCAAACTATGATGTAGAGACTTCATGAGGAAGAAGAGAAAAGAAACCCTATCCCTATAGAGGAAGTGATTAACCAGAACAAAGTGATAATTGTGAACCCTCATATACCTTCCATCCAATGTGAAATATTCCATAATTCAAATAAGAACCTTCTTCCAAAGAGGTTTTATCTACTCAATATTGATTATTGTTATTCATTTTTCTTCTTTTCCATCAGAAGCAAAATTGAGTTGTGTGATTTGTACATTTTTTTTTGGCATGAAATCTCCATAACCCATAATCCTCCTTTACATCGAACTCTATGTTGTAAGTGTGTTATTTAATCTAAGGTTGTTAATGAAGCCCCACTCATGGATAATAATCACATTTGAGGGTATTCCTTTCATTCTCATCCATAGTCATAAATGAGTCCATTATTATCTAAACCATCAAGTAAAATATTCTTTTTAATGTCTTTCATCCATTTATACATTATTCTATACTAACAAGGCAAGAGATTTATACAAACTAATTAATCTTATTATTATTGTCTCGAGGATTGAAGATTGTTTCAAGAGCTTAACACAAGACTCACTATCGTCAATGAATGTGAACTTATTAACATTCATGTTAAGTATGAAAATACTTCGATCATTTTTATAATTAATAATTTGATATTATATATTTGTTCCTTATAACCATGCATTCTTGATAATAAATTATCAACTTTACCTTCACATGGTTCTCTATTTATTTGGATTGGAGTAGAGATGTAAAAGTAATAGGTTATCTAGGTTATCTATATAATACCATTAAATATATCCAAATTTTGATACAATCACTCTACACACAATTTCACTAAGATTTAGTGATCTCAACAAGGAAGTAAATTCAAACTAGTAACAAGTAGGAACTTTTGATGTGATAATGGAATACAATGTGAGCTATAATAATGTTTTCTATGTAATAGACAGGTAATGTCTATTTGGGATTTTTTGTCTTGACGATGATGTGTTCATTAGTTAAAATTGGGTATGTCAATCAAATGTTCAAATTCATTTTGATAATGTTTTTATGTGAAGTGGCTTGATATTACCTTTTGTTAAGAGAATATTTGCTAATATGAAATTTTGTTGAATCTAACTTATGAAAAGGGAAATTTCTTGCTTTGTGGTAGGGTGGAAATGCACTCCTATAGTATTATCCACCTTAATGTGTTGGTATGGAAAATGTTTCTAGAGTTCCTATTAGGAGGATCTTCTCGTTTGGTATACTATGATTCATTGTAACCAACCCAATGGTCTATTATAACAACTTTTGTAAACTTTTATTATCCTAGTTGATGAATCATGTACTATTATATTGTCAAATATGGTGCAAAGTTCTTGTTTAATCTATTTATTACTTTATGTATTCGATGAATTGGTCAAAGTGTTTTATCAGATGTTGGTTTTTGTTTTCGACAATCTGATTAAAATAGTTTTATGATTGTAATGTAATATCTCTTATTAGAAGAAACTATTTATTATAGATTTGATTTAATTTAATTATATATTTATTATTAACTTGCGACTTATCAAGAAATTTTGCTTCTATTTAGATTTTAAATCCTAACTAGCATATATGACTTTACACATGGCATGGGAACTTAGGGTTCCACTCTAAGATCTTGAGTTCTCTATGCTTATTTGTGAACCTTGGTTGCACACACCTAAATTCAAGTAGTGCTTAGTATATGAAAATAAGCTATATCTCTCTCAGTTGATTGGAAGTGATGTGGACTAGTTAGAATAGTGGAGAAGAGGGTATCCAACTTATAGAAGTGAAATAATCACTTTTGGGGCAATACTTCTTATGTGTATATGAGTCTTCTTGTCTATTTTCACTTGGTCTTTATGGTATGAAATATGGAAGTATTTTTGAGGTTC
This sequence comes from Chamaecyparis obtusa, assembly GCA_027943335.1. Taxonomy (NCBI): domain Eukaryota; kingdom Viridiplantae; phylum Streptophyta; class Pinopsida; order Cupressales; family Cupressaceae; genus Chamaecyparis; species Chamaecyparis obtusa. Next base: position 2,052,414 of record BSBK01001514.1, read on the forward strand.
TTGGTTAATTGTACACCTCAGATTAATGTGATTGTATTTTGCCAAAAATTACATAATTATAGAATATGTGAGAAAATGTGAAATATATTATGTGAGTGACGCACTTGTATTAAATGCTTATTTGTATATATGCATGAATCAAGAAAGATATTAAATATATATGAATTATTTATGTGGTTAATCTATGATTGAATTTTACATTGAGGATATGAGTTCTTGCCAAAAATTAAGACTTGACTTGTGATTAATAATGAACAAAGAAAATATATGATATTGTGCAAGTGATTCAATTGACAAGTGTGATGCAAGCGAAAAAAATAAAAATAAATTGATAAGATAGATCATTTGAGAAAATAATTACAATACTAGATATTCATGAGTTTCTTGGGAAAAGAACCTAGCATGATATGCATAAAAAAAATCCACAAAATTTGTAAATGTGTTTGCATGTTTAGTTGTACATTTAGGGATGCATGAGATTACAAAAGGAAAAATATAGATTTATCGAGTTTATGTTGCATTGACAAATGACATGTGTCATTGCATAGTGATGTAATCTTTCAGACAAATATTTTCCATGTTTTTGGTCATTTTCCTTAGCACACCTTGGACACAAGGTGTCGTGTAACAACTACTCCCTCCATGGGGCTAGTGTTTGTCACTCTATATATGTGAATTTATTTTCAATTGATTATGTTTTTCAATTTCAATGAATTTGGAAGTGTTGTGAGGGATAACTTTGAAATTTTAAAGTCTCTTTAGATTAACCAAACACCAAGTTTTTGTCTATCTTTTAAATGTGATTTATGTTCACACCTATTTATTTTTTCACAAATCTCTTGTGATTTTGAATTCAAATTTAAGAAATTAAATTTCAAGATTACTATTATGATCTTGTGTTGGCTAGGATATGTATTTAATGTTGGTAGTCCTATTATGTGATGTACCATTCTCTATCATGTTTAATGAGGAATATTGATAGAATGTGCAATGGAGTAGATAGCGAAGAATGGACTATTCTTATTCTTGTATTCCTATTATGATTGATGTATGTTTTATTTGTTATAAAATGTTTAAAGTAAAATTATATTAGTAGTGTTGTAGAAATTAGATATGCATTGCATGAAGTAATTATTAGTGAGAAACATGTATATGATTTAAGTTTTGATGTTGTGAGGATCATTGCATGGATATTTATGAGAGGAATAAATTCTCTATATACTTTTTATTAAATGAGGAGTATATTTTTTTTTCACTTTAGCATGATTAACATCATAAAACAAGATGGATAGATGTTCAAATTGTTACAAACAAACATGCATACATATTTTCATTATGAAAACCATTTACCAGATTCATTATTGAAAAGACAAAAAAGGCATATTTATATCAAAGGAGTGTGATATTATCATTACATGAGTTGCTATTCATGAGGAATTATATAACAAAAATTATGTATTTGGAAATAATACATTATTGCATGAAAATGAAATAAAATGGTTTCCATGTATTTGCACCTCTTTTTGTGCTATGTATTTGTATTTAGAAACATTACCTTCCAGGGAGGGTGCCAAATATGGACAAGCTAATTATGGTCAACAAAGAAGGTGGTCCTCTTTCTTAGGCTCACTATTATATTATAGACTTTGGCCAAAGAGATTGGTTCCTAGGAGGAGATGAACCAAGCTTAGTAAAAATTATTAAAATGATTATTCTCTAGTAATAACTCTTTTCCATATCTTGATTTTTAGGCATTGTATATCATGGTAGGGATTGTGTGTGAGTACATCAAGTTGTACCAAGATATCCCCCTTTCTTTTTATGTCAAGACTCCTAGGAATTGTAGTGTTGGGAATTCTAAAAGTAGGTATAATCCCCAAGGAAGACTAACACTTCGTGGTTGGGTAGAAAAGTGCCTCAACCATGTTTTTATCTCTTGATATGCAAGTTAACGGAAATCAAAGATTTTATTAATTATATTTTTGTTTATTTATATACATGTACCATTGATGAAAGCATGGTGAGAAGGCCATAGATATGTCATAATCACATTGCATGCCAATTCCTAGATTAAGCACTCATGTATAGATGAAATTATGAATGTTTAGTTATGTTTTGAAATTAAAGAAAAACTAGGTTTTTACAAGGACCTGAAACCCAAAAGTTTATAAAATCAAATAGGCATGAAGAAATCCAAAAATGAGGAGAAAAAATAGAAAGGGGGACAAAACACCCTAGACTAGCTAAAAAAACAACACAGAAAATAGAGGGAAAACCTAAAAAACCAACTAGGTACTACCATCCTTTCAGAATCTGGATGGAGTCTTCCATGTTTTTCTCTAGCTCTATCTTTTTTTTTCAAATTCTCCCTGGGACCAAAAATATCCTTGTTGGATGATGTATTTGGGCTCATCTTTTCTTAGGTTCTGAACCCTGGCCTTTCCCCTTAGTATTATAAGTTTTCATAGCTTTCCATTCCTTCTTATCCAGCATGTCAATGAGTGATTGAACATTCCTGGTTGTGAATTTCATGCCTTCCATCAAATGTGCAATTAGGTTCTCCAACATTTTTTGAACACATTCAATCCTGGCCAATAATTTAATAGGGGCACAAAAATCTTGAGAGTGATCATAGACCTTACCCCTGTTATTTTCTCTCTCTAGAAGAGTCTGATACTTAGCCTCAACGTCAATATTATGAGCCTTAAGTTTCTCAATCTCTTGAAAGAGCCATTTTTCTATTTTTGAAAGAAAAGAGAGCTCTAGAATTATAAGTTTATAAAAATCCAAGATATAAATTCTCCTTATTAGTAAGATCCTCCATAATCATAGACATCGAGTCCTCTCTCTTAGTATCCTCCTGTCTAATATTCTTCCCTTTATTTTCATTAGCTAACATCTCAATAGAATAGAGAATGTCATAATCCTCCCCTTCTAGCTTGTCCTCACAATTCTTGATACCCTCATCCATGTTACCCTCTTTAATGGTATCCTTCATAATAGTATGGCCTTTATTTTTCCCTATTTTGGTGTCCCTTTCCATTTTATCAGGCATTTCCACCCTTTCTTGTTGTTCCTCCTCTTTAACCAGACTATTCTCCATGGAAGAAGGATCAAGGTCAATAATAATGTTATCTATTTCTTGGTTAGGAAGCAATTCCATAACATGAACTTTCCTAATACCCTTAGCAGAGGCCTTCTTGTTTTTGGTATTGTCCTCTTTATCTTCAATTACTTTTTTTTTCAGCTTGATCATCCCCCATTTCCTTTGTTTCCTTGGCAATATCCTATCTAGAAGCCTCAAAGCTCTCCTTCGCATCCATGGAAGAATACCTAGAAGAAGTAATTTTTTCCTCCACTTCCAACCCCTTCCTCTTCTTTCTCACCATATTCTTTTTGCTAGAGCTTGGGAACTCTGAATCTTCATTTTCAATAGAGCCATTGTTAGAGTTTGTCTCCTCATTCTCTAAGCTCAACAAGTAATTAGCCAACAATTTCTTCTTCTTTTTCAAAGATGAAGAAGGGATTTTATTTGCCTGAGAGTCAACTTTTTTGGTTCTTTTAGCTAGTGATTCATTCTTTCTCTTGGTAGAAGAAATACTCTTTCTCTTATCCTTAAGATTTTTCAAAAATCTCTCAGGGATATTATTTAGCATATGGTCATGAATATTAAAGAATAGACCCTCATGGAGAACAAGAATATCAACATTCTTCCTATTCATAGCTAGGCTATGAAGCAGAGAATTAAAAAGATAGTACAGGAAAGAGATAAAATCCTTATGGCGAAAGTGATTTAAAAGAACAAAGTGTCGGGAATGGGCTCTGGTAAAATGACCTTCAAGGGTAAATTATTTCATAATGACAATAAGGACCTCATGCCATAAATCCTTAATATTATTAACAACATAAAAATCCCTATTTTTGACAACGAAATTCCTTTCTTTATTAGACTTGGGGAATTTATCAGTGGCCATTTTGGAAACATTCCTATTTGTGTAAAATTTCATACTAGACAAGGGTAAACTAATTACCTAAGCAATAAGCTCTAGATTGAGGATGATTTTTTCCTATCATCAATTGTCACCAAGTTATTCCTCCATCATGATATGAATTTTTGGGTGATGACCTTATTGTATCCATGTAGCTTTTCCTGGTATGGTGTGATCCTATCCTTCTCTAGTTTCCTCCATAGTTTAAGGTTCTTCTTGAGTTTCAAGAAGTCCATTGGTTCCTCTATATTCAAATCATCCCCCATGATCACCTCTCTCTACAACTTAAAATTCATAAAATGAATTAAAGAAACCCAAAGCCAAACGGTAAAAAAGGCCAAACCAAAGAACCCAAAAAGCATGCGAATAGTAATGATGGTTCTTTAACATTCTTAGTCCGACATGATTTTTGATGAAATAAAATTTACTCCATTATCCTTTCATAATTTTTAATAAATTGTGCCACCTTACTACTTGTCTTATCAAAATTAATAAGATTGATAGTGTCTATATCTAGGCCCTTAACTTTATTCCACGTCACAAGAGAGTCAAGATTGACCCATTTATTGGAGAACACCACAGCAATGGTATTCGATTCCCAAAATGCATGAGACACATAGGATTTTTTAAAAGAGCCCAAAATATCATTGACCGTGTCTATAGTATTGGATATAGACCATGAAACTTTTGACCTCCCTTTTATACCATTTATGATGTTTAGGGAGTCCCCTTCTAACCACACATTATCAACATTCATTTTTTTAGCCAGCTTAAAGGAATAATAGGCTCCAAGAGCCTCAACAATATGATTAGTTTGAGAACCAAGAGGAATAGAAACATCACCGATGAAGTTACCAAAACTATCCTTGATAATCCCCCCACAACCAGCTTTGCCAGGATTCCCCTTCATTGTGCCATCAAAGTTGACCTTCACCCAATCCTCAGGAGGAGACAACCAATTGCAATTTTCTCTTCTTTATTTATTTTTATTTATTGAATTTATATTCCAACAATCAATTTCCATATTCAATTCACAAAATTTATTTAAATGCAAAGAGAGATTCTCCTAAACACTTATGAAAATAACATTAGCCAGCACAATAGGGTTTCTATGAGTATCAATGAAAATCCTATTATTATGTTCTTTCTAGACATTCCAAATAAGATGATAAACAATAATAAGCCATACAAATCTAACTCTCTTGTTCAAACTAGTGCAATTCCATTGCTAGAAAAATTCTTAGATAGTTCTAGGAAAAACCTAACAAATATTTCATTTCTGTAACAATGCTTTGTAGATCTCTAAATAATAAGAGAAACTTAGAAGAAGATGAGAAGATGACTCAAAATCCTCACAGAATATACAACATCTATTATCGATACAGAATCCCCTTTTCACCAAATTGTCAATCGTTAAAATTTTATTCTGGAGGAAAAGCCAGAAGAAAATCTCAACTTTGGGTGTAAGACAATTATTCAAGGATTTCGCCTAAAAATAAATTTCTTCATTAAGCTGATTTTGAATTTGAATCCTATAAGAAGAAGCAATGGAGAATTTACCAGATGAATTAAGCCCCCAAATAAAGGAATCCTCCTTATTATCGATTATCCACTACACATTAGGGTATTGTTGATGTTATCCTCAAGATTCACCCATTTTTTACCTCTCAAATAATGTCTAACATTTTCTCCATATTAAATTGTACTTCTATTCATGAGATCCTGGTATTCAGGATAACTGCATAGGGGCTTGTTCAGAATCCAAGAGTCTTCCCAAAATCTGATCTTCGTCCATCCCCAATCTTCCATCTACCCCCTTCATCAGCCACCTTCCTCACTTTCATAACATTATTCCAGATTTCATACCTTGAATGTTGAAAGCCTCCTGAGTGATCTGGTCAAGGGAAAGATTAGAAGCATATTTGTTTTTCTAGATGGTGTTCTATTCCTTCTCCTCTCCATACATTCTACATAATTGTTACGCCAGAAGAACATTATTCATATGTTTGATAGATCTAATGCCTAAACCTCTAAGATTCTTACATCTATAGACCTTATCCCAAGCCAACAAAGGGATTATATTGTATCTCTCTTCATTTCTAGAACATAGAAATTATTTTTGAATAGTTTCCATTTTATCAAAAAACTTAGAGGGGACTTTAAGAAGACTAAGAGCATAGGTAACCAAACTTTATAAATAGGATTTTAGTAGAGTGATTTTACCCGCTTATGAAAGATACATGCCTTTCCATCTAGACTATTTTTTATTGAACTTATCAATTAAGTTTAGCCAGAAGGAATCCATATGCTTCTCCCCTAGAGGATGACCCAGAGACATAGAAGGGAAGGAAATAAAATTGTGCTCTAGGATAGAAGCAATGTTCTTATGTCTATCCTCTGGAGTATTTATGAAAAATATAGCTCTTATTCCAATTAATTAACTCACCTGAAGCCCTGGAATAGGATTGGAGAACCCCTTTTAAGATTCTAGCCTCAAGAACAAAAGCTTCTCCCATAGCTAGTGTATCATCAACAAACTACTTATGGAAGAAAATTAGGTTAGCAAAGGAAGGATGTAGCCCTTTCAGATTCCCTTCACTAATTAATAGTTGGATATACCTACCTAGACTTTCAGCCATAATGGTGAAAAGTAAAGGGGAAATAGGATCACCTTGTCACATGTCCCTAGAATTGTTGAAAAAGGGAGTAGAGGACCCATTGATAAGGAAAAAGAAAGAAGATGTGGATATAATTTGGTCTATCATCTACATAAGTTTGGGCCCAAAACCAAATTTCTCCAGCACAACTCTCAGATACTTCTAGTCCACTCTATCATAGGATTTATCCATATCCATCTTAATCAGAAAACCATATTTCTTGGATTTTGAAAGAGAATGAATATTCTCATGCATTTTTATTATAGAATCCAAAATATTTCTTTCTCGAACAAAACCATTCTGCTGAGGGGAAATGATAGAACAAAGAATTTTGAGAATTCTTAGAGTCAACACTTTATAGATAATCTTATAGAAGGAATTGCATAAGCTAATAGGTTTGAAAAGATCAAAGGATTCAACACCTATTTTCTTTTGTATTAAAGATAAAAATGTAGCATTGACCTCCTTTAGCATTCTCCTACACCCATATAATTCTTTAACAACATTAGTAACATGATTTCCCACTATATGCCAAAAAGGAACATCTAGAAACCATCAAGGCTAGGATATTTTTCACTCTAAAAAGAAAAGACCACATCCTTAACTTATTTGGCTAAAGGAATAGCACCCAACATTTTTTTATGGTCCTTAGTCACAATACTTGGAATACTATTCTACATCTTCTTTTTCTCAGCTTCCATTAGGTTGGGGGCATTAGTTAAAAGGTTGGAGAAGTAATTAACCACTTCTTGTTGTAGATCTTCCGCATTAACCAAAGTTGAAGTGCCTTTGATAAATTGAGTTATTCTATTAGCAGCTCTATGTTTCAAGGTAGTAATATTGAAATATTTGGTATTTATGTCTCCATCCTTGTGCTAGAAAACCCAGGATCTTTCTCTCTAATAGATCTCTTGTTTTGAAATAACATTATGGTAGTCAGCCAAGGCCTCATTCTCACTTAATTTAACTTCCTCAGAGTAACCAACTAGCTGTATGGAGTCCTGAACAATTTTAAAATTAGATTTCACTTTCTCTTTTTTCTCAAAAATATCTTCAAACACCTCCTTTTTTCACTTGCCTTGGCCCCCACATGTCACCCTTGTAGGTTAGCTAAACTCCCATCTCATACTCTCTGCCTTGTCTTGGCAATGTCTGACATTACAAAATAGAGAGATGGATACCTACTAGGGGAGGACGAATACATGATCTTAATTTCAAATTTGATAATCCTCAATTTCTTGGAAACTTTGAACATAGAAGTTCTATAAATTTTAGAGCTCCACCAATCGACTATCCTTTTCTCCAAATTAGGGTGGAGAGTCCACATATTTTCAAAGAGAAAAAGAAAATTTTATTTTACAAGACATGGGGTTAACATTAAAGGAAATAGGAAATTGGTCAAAACCAATTTTAGATATAGAGGTTAAAGAAAAAATATACTTACTATACCATTGGGGGGAACCAGAGCTCTATCCAATCTCACCTAGATGCAATCTTTACTAACTCTCCTATAATACCAAGAATAGTTGATTCCTTGAAGATCAATATCAGTCAAAGCTTGATTATTGATAAAATTCATAAGATCAATTCTTTTATCTATGTGAGACCCAAAGCCCCTAAACTTCTTTGACTCTTTTAGAGGGGTATTGAAATCCCCCATAATCATCTAACTGTCATCTCTAAAATGATTTCTATGATCAACTAGCTTAATCAAAAATTTATCTCTGCTACTCTTAGAGTTGGGATCATATATATTAGTGAGAACCAAATAAAATTTATCTCTAGTATGGTGGATTCAAATAGAAACCATATTCTCATCCTCAAAAATCACATCACATCTAATAATACTAGAATTATAGAAGATAGGTGTATCTCCAAAAGCCCCATCAGAAATGCTACTACTAATCCTATTATTACGAAAAAATTTAATTTTCTCCACTCTATCCTTACTCATCTTTCTTTCTTGGATCAATAGAATATCAGGTTTATGATCCCTTATTAAGTTCCTAAGAACATCTTATTTATGGGGAGCATTCCGTCTACTTATATTCCATGATATGACTTTAATTTCTTACTATGAGTGAACACTTTTAGGATTGTCTTTTGTTTTCCATCTACCACATATTGCCAACTATCATTTTCTCTTCTTTTCTGTTTGGATGGTATTCCTTTAGATTCATTTTTTCCTACATCCACCTTTTTTCTTCTAGTGTGAATGTCATTCAATCAATTCTGGGTAGAGGATCCATCTGCCCTTCCTTTACTATTCTTATTTTTTCTACTAACTATTTTAAATCCTTTCTCCTTCTCTTCCAAAGATCTCAAATAAGGAGATTCTCCACTTCTATATAGATCCATGAGTGTTTTAGTAACTATTGATAAATTAATAGTTATGTTGTTATCTTCTATGGGGTTCCCTTAGTTGAGGCTCTCACAACCATCACTTCCTTGGGCATCATTACAAAAAAGATGGTTTACTGGAATCCTCCTTAAGGAGTCCAAATAGTAATTTCTTGTGTCTTCTTGGTTACTTTCATTCCTTATAATACCATTTTCCTCCCTCCCCTAATCAGAGGGGGGGTATAGCAAGATTACCAGTTTCCTCCAATAGTTCAATCTTGTTCATATCTAAATCCAACTTCTTGTTAAAGTCCTGAGAGTTATCAACTAGTGAAGGAACGTGAACTCCAGCAGGAATGTTCTCCCCACTAGAAGATCCTAGCTCATCCTCTATTGCCTTATCTTTCTTATTGTTATTATTTTCCTTATTAACCATAGGGTTCTTAACTTGCCACTCCTTCATATTATCTTTATCTTTACAGGGCTCTATCTCTTTACCTTTCTTCATGGGGTAATTTCTTACCCAATGACCAGATTTATTACATATGAAACAAGAAAAGGGATAGGATTCATATTCCATAGGTTATTTCCATTACCCCAGCCTAGACCTTATATTTAGAGAAAGGGGAAGATTAGAGGAATCACTAATATTACTGCACAATCTAGCAAAAACCAACCCAATTTTAGAGGTAGTGGCGATATCTATGGCCATAATTTCTCCTATTGTGATTGCAATGCCCTTAAACACCCCTTCAAATCCTAGAATTCAATTGGTATTCCTGGGAGTTTCACCTACAATGGGGCAGATTCTATAAAAAGATTCATTCAAATCAAGATTAGTGCCCCATTTCTGTAAAGCCACAGATGATTTCCCAAGCATCCATGGGGCTCCACACAAACCTTTCATCATATCCTCATTATTATTAAATGAGAAGGATAAATCCCATTTACCCATTGTTGTTATGTCTACCTAACCTTTCAGGAACCATCTATGACTGACATACTTTCAGAATACATCAATATTTGGTCAAGTACCCAAAACATTTCCAACAATAACCATCTCCATCAATTCTATTGAGTTATCCAAGACCAAATAAGGAA
>BSBK01001514.1:2067500-2071607 GCA_027943335.1 Chamaecyparis obtusa
GAACTATAGCATAAAATTCCTGATCATAAACAGAATATTTCCTCTTGGCATCATTTAACTTCTCACTGAAATAAGCAACAAGTTTACCTTCTTGGCTCATAACAGCTCCTATTGTAGTACCACTAGCATCACGATCTACTTGAAACACCTTATTAAAATTTGGAAGTGCTAAAACTGGTTGTTCTGTAACTTTTGTTTCAACAATTGAAAAATCTTTTCTACCCCATTAGTCCACTTAAACTCTTTTCTATCCCCTCTCACTATTTCAGTCAAGGGTCCACAAATACTGCTAAAATTTTTGATAAACTTTCTATAAAAGCTAGCTAGACCATGAAAAGATCTCACCTCAGTAACACTCCTTGGCGTAGGCCATTCAAGGATAGCCTGTACCTTCTCTGGGTCCATTTTTAGACCTTCTCCTGAAACTACAAACCCCAAATACACCAACTCTTTCTTCACAAAACTGCACTTCTTCAAATTAATCAGCAATTTTTCTTCTCTCAACTTCTCAAATACCATACGAATATGCATCATATGCTCATCCAATGTCTTACTAAAGATCAAAATATCATCTAGGTAAACAATGACAAACTTACCCAAAAATTCTTTCAGAACCTCGTTCATGAGCCGCATGAAAGTGCTCGGTGCATTGGTTAGCCCAAAAGTCATGACTAACCACTCATACAGTCCTTCCTTTATCTTGAAGGCAGTCTTCCATTCATCTCCTTCTCTGATCTGAATCTAATGATATCCACTCTTCAGATCTATCTTTGAGAAATACACAGCTCCACTCAAACAGTCCATAATATCATCCATTCGTGGCAATGGAAACCTGTACTTGATTGTGATCTTGTTTATTTCCCTAGAATCCGTACACATCCTCCATTCTCCATTCTTCTTTGGTGCTAATACCGCTAGTACAGCACAGGGACTCAGACTCTCACGGATCAATCCTTTCTGTAACAGTTCATGTACTTGTCTGTTCAACTCCTCACTTTCTGCAGGTGTCATTCTGTGTGCTGCCTATTCGGCAAACTCGCTCCTGGGATCAAGTCCATCTGATGACTGATCTTCCTGACTGGTGGTAATCCATCAGGCACGTTATCGGATACAATATCCTGAAACTCATTCAACAAATCTGCAACTTCTACAGGAACATCTTCTACTTCCTCTTTACCAGCTTTTGGAATTAAAGAAAAATATACATGCTCATGCCTCATACCATCTAGGAATTTCCTTCCATCAACAAATGTTATTCTTGCATTACCACATACCTTTTCTTCGGTCTCCTTCAATGGCTTTAGCTTATGTCGCACTCCATCCTTTGTCAAGGAATAGGTATTCGCATGACCATTGTGTACAGCACATCTGTCAAACTGCCACGGTCTACCCAATAACATATGACATGCATCCATAGAGATGATATCACATAGTACCTCATCTTGGTACCCACCGATCTTGAACTTCACTAGGCATTGTTCATTGACCATGACCTTGTGGTCATCCTGTACCCAGGCAATCCGATATGGATGTGGGTGTTTCTGTCTCTTGAGCTTCAACTTTGTCACCATCTCTTCTGACACCAAATTGTCAGTGCTTCCACTATCAATAATCACATCACAACATTTACCTTCACACTTGCACCTGGTGCGAAACAGACTCCTTCTTTGCTCAGGTTCATTCTCACCACTCAACAGGACCTTCTGTTAATCAACGTTTCTCCTCTTTCAGCATCTTCAGAATTTGATGATCTGGCATCTTCATCTACATGTGCAACTCTGGCTTGGCCTTCATTTCTCCTATCTGTTCTGCCTTGGCGCTGAGGACATTCAAATGCCCTATGACCTTCTTCTCCACAGTGAAAACATGTTCCACGGAAGCCACCTCTTCCAGATCCTTGTCCTCTTCCTCTTCCTCTCTGATCTCTATTATTCTGATCCTGGAAACGATTAGAATTATTTCCTCACTGATTCTGACTGCTACTGGCCTCATCCTTCTTTTTCGGATCTTCATTTCGACCACCATATGACCGTCCACTAGATCGTCCACCATGACCTCTTCCATTTTGTCTACTCTCAAACTTCTTGTTCAGCTTTTCCTCTACTTTTAGGGCAAACTGGTATGCCTCTTCAATACTATTCATTCGAACCAGATTCAGCTCCTCCTGAATGCTTGGCCTTAACCCATTAAGGTATCGAGAAACTTTCTCCTTATCAGCTTCTGCATGGCCTGTTCTGATGAGAAGTCGATAGAACTCCTCTGTATACTCCTGAACAGATCTTCCTGCTTGCTTCAAACTCTGCATTTTCTTTAGTAGGTCAAGCTCATAATCAACAGGAATGAACTGTTGCTTCAATTTGTCCACCATCTGATCCCATCTTGTGATTTTATCTTTCCCTCTTCTATTTCGCTCCAATTGAATTTCTTGCCACCAGATCTTCGCATGACCTTTCAATCTGGCCTTCGCAAATTTGACCCTATCAGGATCTTCAACATCTTCATACTCAAAATATTCCTCACATTCATTGATCCAGTCGATCAATTTCTCTGGGTTAAGATTTCCAGAAAATGTAGGAACCTCAATCTTAGGTCTTTTCCCAATCTTGGAAATGGCCCGAAAAAGTCTTTCTTCCTCCTGGTTCACAATTTCGGCTTCTCCTTCTTGATATTCTTCTTCGGCTTCATCCTCGCTTTCGTCTCTGACATTGAGATTCATTCCTCTATGAATCTCTTCTTGCAATGCTCGCACTTGTCTCTGCAGCTCTCTAACCTCAGGTGTCACAGCACCAACTCTTCCCCCACGTTCTCGTCGTGGAGGCATTTTCGCGATGCACGCTGAAACCCTAGCCACGGTCCTGTGCAAACTGCCTCACAGTCGGCGATCTGTTTACACACTCAAGAACCCCTACTCTGATACCACTTGATGAAGGGTGCTCCCCTTAATACCACAAACACATAACAGAAATAGAGAAACAACAACAATATGCAAGAACAGAAAATTGGCTTCTTATTATCTCCACAAATGTGGAATTACAAACTTTCAGAATTACAATATGCAAAGCCACATGGGCATTCCCTTACAATATTCTTTAGGACAAAGCCTCGAACCAATACCCAGATCTACTACCCAGAATTATTCTGAACTGCCTAAGACAATAATACAGCCTTCCTTATATAGGCAATTTTTTTCACCGCCTGGGAAGGTTCCAGAATTTTTAGCCAATAAGGCCGACCAAACTTAGAATTATTTTATTTTACATTTTATTACATCATAGTCGGCTCAAGATAACCTTTGAAACCCGAACAGAAATTTTGAAGAAAATTATTTTTCGCCATTTCGGGTGACCCAACTTCCGAAGACCATAAGTCATCACCAGTTGACCCGATCGCTATTATAACCCCATTTCGGAAATGCCACGAAGCGCTCTACAGGCTTGACTTGCGCAAGCGCCCGTCACCCAAATTTTTGACCTCATTCGGGGCCTCTAAAGCCTTCAAAACTGAGTTCAAAGTTTCTGTACCCTGCTGCCAATACCGAAAATCTTTGATATCTTCCAATATACACTTGATCTGGCAATGAAACTTTACTAGCAGACTTATATGACCAACATGAACCTCCAAGAAATAAATCAGATCATTCTGAGCACATATGAAAATTACCAAAAATAGTAACTTTGCATAAATAGCAGCTCTGCACAAAATAACCCTTATTGAATTAAAAAACATAAATATTTTTGGGTGATGCAAGATTGCTCTTACACCAAGGATGCTCCTGCATCATATATATATAGATATATATATATATAGATATATATATATATATATATATATATATACATAGATATATATATATACATATATATATACATAGATATATATATATATATATATATATATATATATATATATATATATATATATATACATAGATATATATATACATACATATACATATACATACATATACATATATATACATATACATATATATATACACATACATATATATATACACATATATATACATATACATATATATACATATACATATATATATACATATACATATCTATATACATATCTATATACATATGTATATGTATGTAT